>ML977609.1:283724-293916 GCA_010015725.1 Amniculicola lignicola CBS 123094 | reverse complement strand
TATTTTACTCCCTTATAGAAGATATACTTATTAAATAATATATTTTATATTATAAGTACTTAGTTAAGAACTAGTACCTATATTTAGTATATATTAGATATAATATATCTAACTAAGTATCTAATATAAGCTCTTAGGTTAACTTTAAAAGCTCTTTAGTAGTATCTAGCTATATATACTACCTTAAGGGGATAAGTATAGTATCTATATATATAGATTCTACTCTAATTAAGATATAGGTCTACTATTACTAAGTAAACTACTTAAGGCTTATACTATTAGAAGAAATTCTAAAACTACTAGTTAAGTACCTTATTTAGTAATTAGAAGCCTTATATAGCTAATAGGCTTATATTATAGAGTATTACTACTACAAGGGCTATTTCTAGCTAAAGTTTCTCTAGTAGGTTTACCCCTTTTCTTATCTTAATCTATTTTATAATAATCTCTTAGCTAGTGCACTTAGTACTACTATTAGGCTAATAAGTATAGGGGGGCAAAGGCTTATATTTAATACCTTAATTATCTATCTATTATATATAATTAGTTAATCTATGCTATAGTAGCGTAGCTATATTGTTATCCTATTAGATTTATATAACTTTTAGTCTAAAGTATACCTAGAGTGCTACTATAAAGCGCCTAAAGACTTATATAATTACTATTAGTATCTTTAAGTTTAGGACAAAGACGTATATTTTACTACTAAAGTGGTCTTTAATAATAAGTAGCTATTACTTACTAAGTCTCCCCTTAGGTATATTAAAAAGATCCTATAAGATCCTCTAATATAGTATTATAGGGGTTTTACACTTATACTATAATATTATTTAAGTTATATATATATATATGCAATGTTTATACTATATCTATAGGATACCTTTAATAATTATACCTTAAGCGTATTTAACTAGCGCTTTAAGAGTATTTTTACCTAGGTAGCCTATATATATATATATTACAGCTATGTAGTATTTAATTACTCCTTAGTACTAAGCTTATTTAAGATAAATACTAGAGTTTCACTTATAGGAAGCTAAGGATAAGTAGAAATAGGCTTATATTTAATAAAAGTAAGGTTAAACTTTTAATAGAGCTTTATAAGGATAATACTATTATCTAGGGTATTAATCTTTCCTACTCTTAGTATTAAATCTAGACCTAAGCACTGTATACCTATGTTCTTAAGTTATACCTTAGAGATAATATTAATATAGAAGAACTCTACTACTACTATATTATTAAGCCTTAGATCCTTAGTATTTACTCTATACTCTCTATTAAGTACTCCCTTAATAATACAAGTTCTATAGCCTAAGATAGGGATTAATATTATTCTAGCGTCTATACGCTTAGTGTTACTTAATTACTTAAAGGATCTAGGAACTAGTAGCTTAATACTATTAATAAGATAGGTTAATACTCTACTATTAAGGATAGTACTTATAGATAGTATATAAGGGCTATAGCTTATAGTATATACCTAATTAGTATTATATAATAGGTCTTAATTAACAATTATAGTAATAATGGCGCTAGGATAAGTAGGCTTACCTAATTCTAGCTTTTTTAGTATATGAATCTTTATACCCTCCTTCTTATATTAGTTATATACTAGGTTATATTTATAGGCCTTAAGTTACTTAAGGATATACCTATATTACTTATATATAAGCTTTTTACCCTTGAATTTACTATTAGTAATTGCTGCATTAAGTATATAGTATTTAATTAGCAACTAGAAGTATAGCATTTTACTATATACACATTCGTTTATTATTCTAGATTAGCTAGGTGTTATTAATTACCTATAGCTGCGATTATAGTTATATCTACTATAACCACCTTAGCTACTATAGTTACTATCCTAGTTAGGACTAAGTATAGCTACAAATATAGGAGTAGTACCTCTAAGTACTTAATTATATATAGCTACTTCTATAACAATTATTATAAATATATCTATAAGCTAGCCTATTATTAGTAGAGTTATCCCTATAGTATTATACATAGAGATTATATATATTTAGCTAAGAGGCTAATCTAGTATAAGCTTGCCAGTAAGTGCTATAAGGAAGTCTATTATTGCTATTATACCCTAGATCTTAGGGATACCATATATACTTGCTTAGAGGTAGATAGTATACTACTAACTAATCTAGTTATATACTAATATTAAACCCTAAGTTACTTTATTAAGATAATTATAATATTATTATTAAGTAAGCTAGATTATATAGTTATGTATAGGTGTAAGGATACTCTAGAGTAATACTACCAGCTTCTATAGTATAGGGTACTTTCCACTCTATATTTAACTAAGAAGTACTAGGTAGGCTAGCAAATAGGGAGTAGTTAGGTTAGGGTTAGGTTAGCTTACATAAGACCTGGACCTAACCCTAACCCTAACCTATTTCTTAGTTATTAAAATAGGTTAGGGTTAGGGTTAGGTTGTATAGACTATATATTAGGTTAGGGTTAGCTTATATAAGGGCCCCCCTAACTTAGCTATAATAAAACGCTGTAATATTAATAAGGCTATTAATTATAATATTAATTAATATCCTAAGGCGCCTTGATATTAATTAGTATCCTAAACTACCTTAATATCTTAATATTAATTAATATCCTAAGGTGCCTTGATATTAATCAATATCCTTAGGCAACTTGGTATTAATTAATATCCTAAGGCACCTTAATATTAATTAATATCCTAAGGTAGATACTTTAATTACCAACCTATTTTATAACCTAGCACTTTAATCACCCTAGCCCAACTACAACCCTAAGCTTTAATTACCCTAAACTACCCTAATACATAGTCTATATAGCCTAACCCTAACCCTAACCTAGCGCTTAGACTACCCTAACCTAACCCTAACCTATTAATAGGAACTACAAACCTATTTACTAGCCTAGTACTAGGTTTAGTACTAATAGATAAACTATTGTAATTACTATAGCCTAAAGCGTCTTAAGCTTATTAGCTTTTATTTACTAATTCTTTATTTTATTCTAGTAGATTAAGCTAGCCTATATAGATTCCGGCTATATAGGGTTTCCGGCTACCCTACTAAAACGCGACACCTGTATAAAACACGCGACACCTCTTAACAACGCGCTTCAATATAGATACCTATGAGCTTGCTATACAATTAGCTACTAGAGATTATAATGCCGGCACTTTTACAAGCCAGTGGGCTGCTGCTAAGGCATACGGCCTTCCTTAATCTACACTATATAACTGACTATACAGCGTAACAACTAGTATAGCTAGTTATTAGTATTAGCAGCGGCTAACTCCTCTATAAGAAGACTTTCTAGTAGAGTAGATCCTTGAAGAGGACGTGCATGCCTATCCTCCCTCCTACGCTCGCGCCCAAGAGATGGTAAATCGAATTCTACGAATAAATGGCGATAATCAGCCTGTTGGTAAGCTCTGGCTCTCGAAGTTTATTAAGCGCCAGCCACGCGTCGCCTCTGTGATTGGTAGGAAGCTAGAGGCTTAGAGAGCTGAGGCAGCTACTCTAGAGCAGATGTGCGCGTTCCTTAAGCTCTATAAGTAGACACAACAAAGGCTTAATATACAGACTAAGAATACATATAATATAGATAAGACTGGTATTATACTAGGAGTATGTATAAATACTAGAGTACTCTCTAGCAGCAAGAAAAAGAAGGCTTATATTCAATCTCTAGAGAATTATAAGTAGGTCTCTATAATTGAGTGTGTATCTGCTACTAGGCAGAAGCTATACTATATAGTTATCTTTAAGGGCAAGAACCTACAGACGACCTGGTTCCCCTTATCCTACGTACCTAGCTAGCTCTATATAACCTCTGAGAACGGATGGATATTAAATATAATAGGTACTAAGTAGCTCCAGCGTATATTTATCCCTAAGACAGCTGTCAGTGGTAGCCAGTACCACCTCCTTATTCTAGATGGCTATGGCAGCTATATTGATATAGACTTCCTATAGCTCTATAAACAGCACTGTATTAAGCTCTTATACCTTCCTATGTACTTATTACACGTCCTATAGCCTCTAGATCTAGCTCCTTTCTCTGTGATTAAGTCTAGCTATTAACACTAGATCTAGGAGCTTATATTACTTGACGACGCTGCGCCTATTAAGAAAGAGCGCTTTATCACCTGCTACTATTAAGCTAGGGAGGAAGGCTTTACTAAGTATATAATTCGAGCTGGCTAGCAGGCTACTGGTATCTGCCCATTTAATATTAGTTAGGTGCTTAACTCGTCGCAAGTTTCTTAGAGGCCTACTATACCTATATATTAGTAGTAGTCTTAGCAGTAGCCTTAGAGCTTCCTCTCTACCCCCTAAGGCCCTCGCAATTTCTATCTAGCTTAGCAGGCACTTTAGGATTGTAAGAAACTAGGTTGTACAATACAGCTCCTCCTATAAAAAGCAAGTAAGGCACTAGTAGCTATAAATGCTAGAGCTGTAGGGCTAGAAGCAGAGAAAAGGTGCCTTAAGTATTAACTAGAGGCTTATACCTCTTAGTGCCCTTGAAAGCGTGTACGAGTTAATCCAAACCAATGATTTGCAGAGGTAGAGAATATTATAGAGGCTATACGCGTAGCTGAGGCTTCTATAATACTACAAGGTAGACCTACTAAAGTAAGTACTTTAGAGGTAGCTGTAATAGTTATAGCAGCTATAACGCTTAAATCTATATATAATTAATAGTAGCTATAATAGTATTATTAATAGATATTGTATATTTTATACAGGTGTCGCGTTTTGGTAGGGTAGCTGGAAACCCTATATAGCCGGAATCTATATAGGCTAGCTTATTAGTTCTATCCTAAGGATTAATTTATCCTTGTATTATTACTTAGTATTATTATAGGTAATGCTCTTAGCACTACTAGAGCTTACTTATATTATTAATAGTATATTATCCTTATAGGGGGATAGCTCTTTAGGCTTTAAATTATAGAATATAATTGTAGTAGAGGTCTTAGGATTAACTAGATCCTATACCCCTTTTATCTTAGCTAAGAACTTAAGTTACCTAAACTAGAGAGACTAGTACTTAGAGTACTAGAGGAGTACTCTACCTAATAAGAAATCTAACTCAGCTATAGTAAACAATTGGATAAGGGGGGGGTAATTTTAATAAAGAATTATTAATAATTATAGACTTTGTAATAGAGATTAAAGTTAATAATATATAAGAGCTTAGAGTTACTCCTACTAATTGTTTTATACCTATTTAGAGGTATAAGTAATTTAGGTTAGCACTTAGCTCTACTATTAGGTTATCTGCTTATTACTACTAACTTATTAATATTAGCTATAATACTCCTCTAGTAGT
This sequence comes from Amniculicola lignicola CBS 123094, assembly GCA_010015725.1. Lineage (NCBI taxonomy): Eukaryota > Fungi > Ascomycota > Dothideomycetes > Pleosporales > Amniculicolaceae > Amniculicola > Amniculicola lignicola. The sequence goes on along the minus strand of ML977609.1, from coordinate 288,573 downwards.
ATAAAGGTTACTTATTATATATAGAATAATAGATTGTATTACTACTTAGTAGCTAGGTAATAAGTTATACAATACCAATTATTATAGGGTAATAATCCTCTTGCCCTTATGTTAACCTAATATATACTATTAATAGTAGATGTATTACTCCTTTGCTAAATAGGGTTATATAGTAATTAAGTATTAATATTACTATAGCCCTAGACGTAAGTCTATTAGTTATAGGGATTAACAACTATAATTATTAAGGTAATTAAGGCCTATAGTATTATAGATTATTCGTAGTAGGATATTATATAGGAGTTATATAGTAAAGTTTATACTAGCTATAGGAGGTTTTATCTTACTCCTATATAAGCTTTATAGTTATATACTATAATAGGTAGAGCACTTAGAGAGTACTTAGAGTAATACTATAAGTGCTATAGGTTCTATAGTAGTTATATAGGGGAGAGCTATAGGCTTACTAGCAGAGAGGGATAAGATATAATAGATCTTATAAGGTATAATTAGAATTAGAATACCTATTTATTAGCTAGCTTTATTGCATAGAGGGATTACTATAATTAAAAGCACTAGGCTTATAACTATAAAGCTAAGTAGGGTCTAATTTATCTAATACTCTTAATAAGTGGAATAAGCTACCTATATACTCAGCAGGCGCTAAGGGTAAATTGCCCTAGTTCACCCCTAAGAGGATTAAGGTATTTAGATTACCTTCCTATTAGGGATAAGTTGTGTAAGTATAGATAGGCATTTACCTAATAGTATACTATATAATTATAGATATTATATATAGACACGTACTATAATATATTAGTTACTATATTATATTAGCCTATATCCTTTTTATATTAATATACTATCTTTCTATACTCTCCTCTTTAATAGTACCCCTAGCAGCCTTATACCTTTAAAGAACCCTATTATAATATTTTAACTATTAGTACTAAAGATAGTTTATATTAATATACTAGCCTTATAAGGGTTAGGGAGCTAAATAGGCTCTAGTAGTAAAGAGTTAATTACTACCCTAATAAGGTTATAACTAAAGATAATTGTAGAGAACTAATAGAAGTTTATAGCCTATATAGAAGAAGTAGAGGTATATATTATAGTACTCTAGATAGAAGTAACTAGATAAAAATAGAAACTACTAAAACTAGGAAGCCTATAGAAGTTTAATAGATACTAAAATAAGCTTAAGGTTTTCTAGTAAATATAGTAATATATATATAAGTCTAGGATAAATACCTTCTAGAAGAAAGAGATAAAATACTTTATATAGTAGCTAATTTTATAGATAAAGTAGTAAATTAGTTTAAGAACTATATTAATAAATACTTTAATATATACCTAGTGTCCGTACATAGATAATTCAGGGGTATTAACCAGCCTGCGTGTGGGATCACATAAGCTTACCTTACGTGATTAACCGCACGGAGGCTTGGCAAGGGGTACCTGAAAGCTGAGCTTTCGTCCGACTCTAGATAGACATGAACAATACCAACCCCTGATTACGCACTACCCGGTTATGTCCTGTATATGCATATACACCACAGACACGTACGTTAGGATAGAGCTACCTATCCACAGCGTACGTTGAAGTCTATTCAACACCTAGAGTAAATTAGTATAGAAGGATAACTTATATTTAAAGACTACTAGTATTTTAAGAAAAAGATATAGTATATATTTAGAGGTATTAATAGTAAATAAATAGCTAAATAGAAAATATAATAACTATAATAGAAATAGTTAGTTTTAGAGTATACTATAGAGTTTAAATAACTCTTAATAAACCTATAAAAGGGGGAAGAAGCCCTTATATTATAATACTAAGATAGACTTAAAAGAGAGATCTAGTGTAAAATAATTAGGATAGAAAGACTAGTAACCTTAATAAAATTAATTTAATAGGCTATATAGATAGATAATAATCTATATATATAGAAAAAGAAAGACTAGGGTAGGTACTTTAGAAAAGACTAAAGGCAAAAAAAAATAAACTATAGACTAGAACCTATAGTATTAGGGGTAATAAAAAAAACTAACCTAAGAAAATATATAAATAGGGCCTAAAGAAAGCTAAGTAGTTTAAAAACTAAGAATACTTAAAATATAGTAAGAAAGGGTATATTATAAAAAAGGTGAAATAATAGAAGAAGTAGTAATTAATTAATTAGTTAAGTTACTATCTAGTCTTACTATCCCCTCTCCTTATATCTACTATTTCTCCTACTTAGATATCTAGTATCTAATCCTTAGTATCTAATTATAATTTAAAATACTTAATTCAATTAATATAGTATCTTAATTATTAAATTATATTTGAAAATACTTAATTAATATAGTATCTTAATTATCTAATTATATTTTAAATACTTAATTAATATAATATCTTATTATCTAAATATCTATTATTGTTAGAAGACTAGGGTTTGATCAAATGAACGTACGCCTAAAGGGTGTACTGAAGGGTAAGCAGGTACAAAGAATCTGATTGTCTACTGTGTGCTACTGTCTAGAGTGAGATGAGATGGAAGCTTTTATACCCCTACCAAGGCGAAGCCAAGGCAGGAGCCTCATTAGGAGCCTTGGCCTCAGCTAAGGCCTCAGCTAAGGCTAATCCTAATCACCTGATCAATTAATTACAATTAATTAGGGAATTACATTCAGATAATTATTTAATATTAAATCTTTGTTATTTAATATCTAAAATAATTAATATAATATCTGATATTATTTAGCTTTATTTAATATTAATATCTACCTATCTTATATAAATAAACTAGTCCTAAAGTAGATATAGGTTATAATCTATTAATTGAGCATAATTATAAAAAGTAGCTTAGAAGTTATTATTTTATAAACTCTCTATAAAGTCTAAATAATATTATTATATAATCAAAATTCCAATAGAGATATATAGATTAGTTATCTATGTATAATATAAATTTCTAGCTTAGTTGATTATATAATCAACTTATAATCTTAGATTAGGCTGAATTACTTTTAGGATCTTTATTAACTTTACAGAATAATGATATATTACGAAGCTTCTGCTAATAGGATTTTTGTATTTTAAATCTATTTATAGTATATAGATAGGCTATAGTTATGTTATAAAAACTCCTATCTTAGGAATATATTTATTATATCTTTAATAAGATATTATTCTTAAGAGTTATTTTTCTACTTTTTATAAAGTAAGTTACTTTACTAGTAGAGCTAGTTATTTTGTTTCTCTTATCTAAACTAGATAATTTAGATTACTTTTTGTTTATATTTTATATAAAATACCCTTAGAACTAGGGAAAGTACTACTATTTAGACCTATCTACTAATTAATAATATAAGAAGACTAAATAGTAGAATAATACCTTAAAAGAAACTTAGTAAGAAAATATATATATCTATCTAAATTACTAGTAGTATACCTAATCTTACTAGTAGCTAAGAAAGGTATAGATAAACTAAGGTTCTATATTAACTACTAAAAAACCAATATAATTACTATAAAGAACTAATACCACTTACCTCTAATTATAGATCTATAGAGCTAACTATATAAAGTAATAATATTTATAAAACTTAATATCTAAGAAGTATACTACTAGATTAGAATTAAGAAAGGTAAAGAATAGAAAATAGTATTTTACTATAAACAAGGGCTATATAAATACTAAGTTATACCTTTTAGACTTATTAATATACCAGTAACCTTCTAAGAATAAATTAATAATATCCTAAGACTATATCTAGACTATTTTCTATTTACCTACCTTAATAATATCCTAGTCTACTTAGAAAAAGGGGAGGAATATATAAAATATATAAAACTAATACTAGAAGCCCTCTAATAGGTAAAGATAAGACTCTACCCTAATAAGTATAAATTCTATATAAGATAAACTATATATATAGGATATATTATTAAACTAGGAAAAATAAAGATTAACTTAGTAAAGCTAGAAATTATCCAAAAGTAGATAATACTAGAAAATATTAAAGATATCTAATCCTTCCTAGGATTCTATAACTTTAGCTAATAATAGGTACCTAACTAGAGTAAGAATATAAAACCCTTAAATAAACTAATTAAGAGGGATATACTATTTAAATAGAATATATATAGGGAATAAGTATTTTAGGATAGAAAAATAGAATTTATAAAAGACCCTATAGTCTAGATATATAATCCTAAGAAACTATTAATATTAGAAATAGATATATCTAACTTAGTAATAGGAGTAGTATACCTATAACCTAATATAAAAGGAACCCTATAACTAGTAGGATTCTATAGGAGAATAATAATTAAAGCTAAGATTAATTATAATAATTATAATAAGTGCCTGAACGTAATTCCCTAATTAATTATAATTAATTAATTAGGTGATTAGGATTAGCCTTAGCTGAGCCCTCAGCTAAGGCTAAGGCTCCTAATAAGGCTCCTGCCTTAGCTTTACCTTAGTAGGGGTATAAAAGCTTCCATCTTATCTTACTCTAGACAGTAGCACATAGTAGATAATTAGATTCTTTATACCTACTTACCCTTTGGTACGCCCTTTAGGCATACGTTTATTTAATTAAACCCTAGTCTTCTAATACTAATTAGTCTATTAACTGACCCTATACTATATACATAGCTATATAGAGGATTTTATCCTTAATAGATAGATTTGCAAGGAATAACAAAACTACTACTATATAATAAAGCTTATACCTACTATATATATAGCTACACAGAGAAGGTATAAAGAAGCTTATACTACTATATATATAGCTATATAGAGAGGCTTAAGTAAGCCTTATATATGCCCCTAGATCAACTAATTATACAAAG
>ML977609.1:262266-283714 GCA_010015725.1 Amniculicola lignicola CBS 123094 | reverse complement strand
TATATTTATTATATCTTTAATAAGATATTATTCTTAAGAGTTATTTTTCTACTTTTTATAAAGTAAGTTACTTTACTAGTAGAGCTAGTTATTTTGTTTCTCTTATCTAAACTAGATAATTTAGATTACTTTTTGTTTATATTTTATATAAAATACCCTTAGAACTAGGGAAAGTACTACTATTTAGACCTATCTACTAATTAATAATATAAGAAGACTAAATAGTAGAATAATACCTTAAAAGAAACTTAGTAAGAAAATATATATATCTATCTAAATTACTAGTAGTATACCTAATCTTACTAGTAGCTAAGAAAGGTATAGATAAACTAAGGTTCTATATTAACTACTAAAAAACCAATATAATTACTATAAAGAACTAATACCACTTACCTCTAATTATAGATCTATAGAGCTAACTATATAAAGTAATAATATTTATAAAACTTAATATCTAAGAAGTATACTACTAGATTAGAATTAAGAAAGGTAAAGAATAGAAAATAGTATTTTACTATAAACAAGGGCTATATAAATACTAAGTTATACCTTTTAGACTTATTAATATACCAGTAACCTTCTAAGAATAAATTAATAATATCCTAAGACTATATCTAGACTATTTTCTATTTACCTACCTTAATAATATCCTAGTCTACTTAGAAAAAGGGGAGGAATATATAAAATATATAAAACTAATACTAGAAGCCCTCTAATAGGTAAAGATAAGACTCTACCCTAATAAGTATAAATTCTATATAAGATAAACTATATATATAGGATATATTATTAAACTAGGAAAAATAAAGATTAACTTAGTAAAGCTAGAAATTATCCAAAAGTAGATAATACTAGAAAATATTAAAGATATCTAATCCTTCCTAGGATTCTATAACTTTAGCTAATAATAGGTACCTAACTAGAGTAAGAATATAAAACCCTTAAATAAACTAATTAAGAGGGATATACTATTTAAATAGAATATATATAGGGAATAAGTATTTTAGGATAGAAAAATAGAATTTATAAAAGACCCTATAGTCTAGATATATAATCCTAAGAAACTATTAATATTAGAAATAGATATATCTAACTTAGTAATAGGAGTAGTATACCTATAACCTAATATAAAAGGAACCCTATAACTAGTAGGATTCTATAGGAGAATAATAATTAAAGCTAAGATTAATTATAATAATTATAATAAGTGCCTGAACGTAATTCCCTAATTAATTATAATTAATTAATTAGGTGATTAGGATTAGCCTTAGCTGAGCCCTCAGCTAAGGCTAAGGCTCCTAATAAGGCTCCTGCCTTAGCTTTACCTTAGTAGGGGTATAAAAGCTTCCATCTTATCTTACTCTAGACAGTAGCACATAGTAGATAATTAGATTCTTTATACCTACTTACCCTTTGGTACGCCCTTTAGGCATACGTTTATTTAATTAAACCCTAGTCTTCTAATACTAATTAGTCTATTAACTGACCCTATACTATATACATAGCTATATAGAGGATTTTATCCTTAATAGATAGATTTGCAAGGAATAACAAAACTACTACTATATAATAAAGCTTATACCTACTATATATATAGCTACACAGAGAAGGTATAAAGAAGCTTATACTACTATATATATAGCTATATAGAGAGGCTTAAGTAAGCCTTATATATGCCCCTAGATCAACTAATTATACAAAGACAAGATTAGTCTCCTACTACGTATATAGCTATACAGAGAGGGCCTACAGCTAAGCCTTTATTATACCCTAGTATCTCCTATTTAACATAGGTTATGTAAATCTAGTTATCTACTATATACATAGCTATACAGAGGAGATAATAGGCTATAGATTAGGAACTACTGTGTACATAGCTACGTAGAGGAGAGCCTTATTAAGTAGCCCACCTTATTAATACTATTATAACCCCTACCCCCCCTAAACACTTATATAAAGGAGCATTCCCTATACCCTAGCCTTACTACTAATATTAATTAACATATAATTATAGTCAACACGTTGATTATAGTTAATACATTAATCCTAGTTAATAATGTTAATTAATGTTTTAACCTCCCCCCCCCTAGGGGAGGCCTCTAAACACTTACATAAAAGAGTATTCCCTACTACCCTCCCTCTCCCCCCTAAGGAGTAATTACTTATATATAGAGTAATTTATTAATAACCTACCTCCCTAAGGATTAATCACCCCTACAGGAGGAACAACTTAGTATTAACACCCCCCCTCCCCTAGGGACCTCCTAATACCCCTAATACCCCCCCTAAGGACTAAATACCTTCCCCCCCCCTTAGGGATTAATTACCTATATGAAGGGTAATTATTAATTAACCCCCCCCTCCTCCTACTAAGGATCAATTGCTACTATATAGTAATTCAATACTATAACCTCTATTACTATAGAATCTCTATAGCTATATAAAAGGCTATTAGGGCTTACTTATATATCTAAGATAATCCTATATAGAGAGGTAGACCTTAACCTCCTACTTAACCAACTTTGGATAGATATAAACCCTCCCCCTATATAATAACAATAATGCTTATATATAGTATACCTCCTAATTAATATATATTATAAGATAGCTAGGAGAGAGTATATACTATAGGATAGTAGTAACTTTAAGGGATAGATAATGTATAATCTTAGCCTCCTCCCCTGTATAATTAGGTGAGAACTTCTTCTTGCCTACGCTAAGTATAGGTACTACCCTAGAGGGAAGGTGAATTATACATAGGTAGAGAAGCTAGGGGATATTATAAATAGGAGAGGTATTATAGGTCCACTTTGTGTAAGGAGAGAAAAAGAATAAGTAGGTAAAGGAGAGGCTTACTAGTATATAGATTAATAAGATAGAATATATAGATACTTAACTTACAAAGTAAAAAGTTGCTAGTATCTAAATGTAATTCCCTAATTAATTGTAATCAATTGATTAGGTGATTAGGATCAGCCTCAGCTGAGCCCTTAGCTGAGGCTAAGGCTCCTGATAAGGCTCCTGCCTTAGCTTTACCTTAGTAGGGGTATAAAAGCTTCTATCTTATCTTACTCTAGACAGTAGCATATAGTAGATAATCAGATTCTTTATGCCTACTTACCCTTTAGTACGCCCTTCAGGCGTACGTTCGTTCAATCGAACCCTAGTCTTCTAATAATAAGGAACTATTAGTAATTATTAAAGCCCTCTAATACTAGAGAATAGAACTCTAAGGAAGTAAACACCTAATTACTATATATTCTAACTACTAGAACCTAACTAGGTTTCTAATAACCTAGATACTAATATAAAGATAAGTAAGATAGGCTATAGAAATTGTAGGTTATAACTTCTAAATAATCTATATTAGAGCAATAGAAAATAAAAGAGCTAACGCGCTTAGTAGAAGAAAGGACCTAATACTAAATTACTACCTAAAAGTAACCCTATTACTTAAAAATAAAGAAGGAAGTATAATCCTAAACTAACCTAAGCTAGCTACTAACCTAGAAATTAAGGAAAATAACTAGATCTAGTAGATATAAGAAGAAATATATAAAGCCTAGGAAGAAATCTAATAAAATAAAGAAAATATTATAGTATATAATAGAATTAGAGTAGTATTCAACTAAATCTATATCCCTAGTAAAATAAGAAGAGAATTTATATACTAATTCTATAAAGTACTAGGCTATAGATACTAAGGAATAGATAAAATAGTAGAATAAATCCTAAGGGAATACTACTTCCTAAAAGTAAGGGCAACTATTACTAGTATAATATAAGAATATATAGATTATAGAAGGAATAAGTATAATAGATATATACTATATAGAAAACTATAACTAACTAAAGTACTAGATAGACTATAGGGAATAGTTATTATAGACTTTAATATTAAACTACTAAAGTCTATATACCCTATAATATAAACTAAGTATAATTCTATACTTATTATTATTAATAAACTTACTAAGTATATAAAGTTTATATAATACTAAGAAGCTATAGGGGCTAATAAAATAGCCTATACCTTTTTAGAAAATATTATCTATAAATATAGAATACCTAATAAAATAATCTCTAATAGAGATATAAAGTTTATAAATATATTCTAGAAGATAATTACTATAAAACTAGGGATAAAATATAGTACCTTAATAGCTTACTACCTATAAATAGATAGATAAATAGAATAAATAAACTAGATAGTAGAATAGTACCTAAGGTTTTACCTTAACTACTAATAGTATAGTTTATATATAGTAGTATAAAATATATAGTAATAGGAATAATACCCTTCTATATAAACTATAGTATAGAACCTATAACCTATAAAGTACCTAAGGAACTATAGTTATATAATTAGAATATAGAAACTAAAATAGAAGAAATCTTTAAGATTTACTAATAACTAAGGGATAATATAACCTTTCTTATAGTAAGAATAGGAAAATACTATAATAGAAAATATAAGGAAGGACCCTAATTTAAGGAGGGGGAGAAAGTCTAGCTCTTAAAATAAAATATAAAAAGTAAGAGGCCTAGTAATAAATTAGACTATATTAAACTAGGCCCCTATAAAATCTAAAAATAAATATTACTAGTCTCTTTTTACCTTAAACTCTCTACTAGTATAAGGATATACCTAACCTTCTATATAGCTCTATTATAAAAGGTACCCTAAGACTCCTAACCCCTAGTATATAAAGCTAATACCTATAGTAAAGACCTAGAAGAATAGGAAGTAAATAAAATCCTTTAATACTAAATAAGGAATAGAAAACTATACTACCTAGTTAAATAGTTAAGAATAGATAAATAAGGATACCTATAGGATAGTACCTAGGAACCTAAGGATAATCTTAATTACCCTAAGAAGCTATAGGAGTTCTACTCTTAAAACTAAGACCCTCTAGAGGTAAGATAAACTTCTAACTACCTAGTAGCTATATAAGAGGATTAACTAAGCTAGAGATAATAACCTCTTTAGTCTCTACCTACTCCCCTACTACTTAAAGTATAGCCTCTTTCTAATTAAGTTCTAATACTATAGACTAAACTTAAGTAGATAACTATTTATTAACTAACTAGTCTTTTCTACTTATAGAGATAAGTAATCTAAGCTTAAACTACTACTAGCTTATTAAGTAACTCCTCCTATTCTACCTCTAACTAATATAGTTACTCTTAAAGTTATTCTAAAGACTAGTTAATAGATCTCCCTAATACCCCTTAGTATAGGAACTAGAATTATAGAAATATATATATATAATACTATTAACACCCCTAATATATTATAAGAAGAATAAATATTTATATAAATAAGTAAAAAAAGGTGAAATAGTAGAAGAAATAGTGATTAATTAATTGGTTAAGTTATTTTCTAGTCTTACTATCCCCTCTCCTTATATCTACTATTTCTCCTACTTAGATATCTAGTATCTAATCCTTATTATCTAAATATTTATAGTTTAATATTAAAACCTTTATTAAACCTTTGTTATTTAATATTTAAACCTTAGTAGTTTGATATTAAACCTTAGTTATTTTGAAATTTAAACCTTAGTGGTTTAATATTAAACCTTAGCTGTTTAATATTTAAACCTTAGTTATTTAATATTAAACCTTATGTCCGTATATAATTCCTAATTAATTCTAGTTAATTAATTAGGTAATTAGGATCAGCCTTAGCTGAGGCCTCAGCTGAGGCTAAGGCTCCTAATAAGGTTCCTGCCTTAGCTTCGCCTTAGCAGGGGCATAAAAGCTTCCATCTCATCTTACTCTAGACAGTAGTATATAGTAGATAATCAGATTCTTTATACCTACTTACCCTTTAGTACGCCCTTTAGGCGTACATTTATTTGATTAAACCCTAGTCTTCTAATACTAATTAGTCTATTAACTAACCCTGTACTATATACATAGCTATATAGAGGATTTTATCCTTAATAGATAGATTTGTAAGGAATAATAAAACTACTACTATATAATAAAGCTTATACCTACTATATATATAGCTATATAGAGAAGGTATAAAGAAGCTTATACCACTATATATATAGCTATATAGAGAGGCTTAAGTAAGCCTTATATATGCCCCTAGATCAACTAATTATACAAAGACAAGATTAGTCTCCTACTATATATATAGCTATATAGAGAGGGCCTACAGCTAAGCCTTTGTTATACCCCAGTATCTCCTATTTGATATAGGTTGTGTAAATCCAGTTATCTACCATATACGTAGCTATATAGAGGAGATAACAGGCTATAGATTAGGAACTACTATATACGTAGCTATATAGAGGAGAGCCTTATTAAGTAGCCTACCTTATTAACACTATTATAACCCCTACCCCCCCTAAATACTTATATAAAGGAGCGTTCCCTACACCCCAGCCTTACTACTAATATTAATTAATATATAATTATAGTTAATATGTTAATTATAGTTAATATATTGATTGTAGTTAATAACGTTGATTAACGTTTTAACCTCCCCCCCCTAGGGGAGGCCTCTAAACACTTACATAAAAGAGTATTCCCTACTACCCTCCCCCTCCCCCCTAAGGAGTAATTACTTATATATAGAGTAATTTATTAATAACCTACCTCCCTAAGGATTAATCACCCCTACAGGAGGAATAACTTAGTATTAATACCCCCCCTCCCCTAGGGACCTCCTAACACCCCTAATACCCCCCCTAAGGACTAAATACCTTCCCCCCCCCTTAGGGATTAATTACCTATACAAAGGGTGATTATTAATTAACCCCCCCCTCCTCCTACTAAGGATTAATTACTACTATATAGTGATTTAATACTATAACTAACCCCCCCTACCCCCCCTATTACTATAGAATCTCTGTAGCTATATAAAAGGCTATTAGGGGTTACTTATATATCTAAGATAATCCTATGTAGAGAGGTAGACCTTAACCTCCTACTTAACCAACTTTAGATAGATATAAACCCTCCCCCTATATAATAATAATAATGCTTATATATAGTATACCTCCTAATTAATATATATTATAAGATAGCTAGGAGAGAGTATATACTATAGGACAGTAGCAACTTTAAGGGATAGATAATATATAATCTTAGCCTCCTCCCCTATATAATTAGGCGAGAACTTCTTCTTGCCTACACTAAGTATAGGTACTACCCTAGAGGGAAGGTAAATTATATATAGGTAGAGAAGCTAGGGGATATTACAAATAGGAGAGGTATTATAGGTCCACTTTATACAAGGAGAGAAAAAGAATAAGTAGGTAAAGGAGAGGCTTACTTGTATATAGATTAATAAGATAGAATATATAGAAGGTACTTAATATATAAGGTAAAAAGTTGCTAGTGTCTATACGTAATTCCTAATTAATTCTAGTCAATTAATTAGGTGATTAGGATTAGCCTTAGCTGAGGCCTCAGCCAAGGCTAAGGCTCCTAATAAGGTTCCTGCCTTAGCTTCGCCTTAGCAGGGGTATATAAGCTTCCATCTTATCTCACTCTAGACAGTAGCATATAGTAGATAATCAGATTCTTTGTGCCTACTTACCCTTTAGTACACCCTTCAGGTGTATATTTATTTAATCAAACCCTAGTCTTCCAACACCTTAGTTATTTAATATCTAAAATAATTAATATAATACCTAATATTATCTAGCTTTATTTAATATTAATATCTACCTATCTTATATAAATAAACTAGTCCTAAAGTAGATATAGGTTATAATCTATTAATTAAGCTTAATTATAAAAAGTAGCTTAGAAGTTATTATTTTATAAACTCTCTATAAAGTCTAAATAATATTATTATATAATCAAATCTCCAATATAGATACATAGACTAGTTATCTATATATAATAGAAATTTCTAGCTTAGTTGATTATATAATCAACTCATAATCTTAGATTAGGCTGAATTATTTTTAGGATCTTTATTAACTTTATAGAATAATGATAGGATTTTTATATTTTAAATCTATTTATAGTATATAGATAGGCTATAGTTATTTTGTAAAAACTCCTATTTTAGGAATATATTTATTATATCTTTAATAAGATATTATTCTTAAGAGTTATTTTTCTACTTTTTATAAAGTAAGTTACTTTGCTAGTAGAGCTAGTTATTTTTATTTCTCTTATCTAAACTAGATAATTTAGATTACTTTTTGTTCATATTTTATATAAACTAGATAATTTAGATTACTTTTTTATTTATATTTTATACTTACTATTATCTAAAGTCTCTTATTCCTCTTTACCTAGTAGTTAAATGAATTATTTATTATCCTTAATCTAAGCTTTTAGGGCTATTTCTTAGGTAGCAGCTAGCTAGTTCTAGGGTAGCTAATATCTAGATTCTTCTTTTCCTAATTAGTATACTTAACAGCTGTTAGTTCTATAGGCTATCTAATAGAGTATATTATACTCCTTACTAGCTACTAACTTATTAGTCTTAAGTTTTCTCCTATTATTCTCTAATCTATTCTTTTATTTAAAATAGTCCTTAGTAATATATCCCTTCTTACTATATTTAAAATATTCTCTATTTCTAAATTACTTAGCTTTCTTTTAGTCTTATTTATATATTTTTTTAGGTTAGGTTTCCTTTATTACCTCTAATACTATAGGTTCTAGCCTATAGTTTAGTTTCTTTAGCCTTTAATCCTTACTAAAGTACTTTCTCTAGTCTTTCTTTTTCTATATATATAGGTTATTATTAATCTAGGTAGCTTATTTTATTAGGTTTATTAGGTTTATAGGTCTTCCTATTCTAATTACTTTATACTAGATCTCTTATTTAAGTCTATCCTAGTATTATAATATAAGGGCTTCTTTACCCTACTATAGGTTTATTACTAGTTATTTAAATTCTATAGTATATTCTAATATAGATTATTTTTATTAGAGGTATCTAATTTTTTATTTAGCTATTTATTTACTATTGATATCTCTAAATATAAGTCTTATTTTATTTTTAAAGTACTAGTAGTTAGTAAATAGGAGTTTCCCTTCTATACTAGTCTATTCTAGGTCTATATTAAAATATTTATTAATATAGTTCTTAAACTAGTTAGCTACTTTATCTATAAGGTTTACTACTATAAAGAGTACTTTATCTCTTAGTTCTTAGAGGTATTATTTATTTACTTATATATAGATTACTATATTAGCTAGGAAGCCTTTTAGTTTATTTCTACTTCTATTAAATTTCTATAGTTCCCCTAGCTTAAGAGGTTTCTATTTATATTTTATTAGCTCCTCCTAGAGTATATTAATATATACCTCTACTTCTCCTATATATATAGTAAAATTCTACTAGTTCTCTAGTATAGTCTTTAACTATATATATATTAGGGTAGTAATTAATATATTACTACTTAAGCCTACTTAGCTACTTAACCCCTATAAAGCTATAGTATTAATATATACTATCTTAGTACTAATAGTTAAGGTATTAAAGTAGGACCTAGTATCTAGGTAGGTAATAGGGTAGGAGTCTAGCTTTGGTTAGAGAGGGTAAAGATAGGTATTAACTATTAGTAGTAATAGCTAATACTATAGGTAAGTATTCTTAGTTATAGCCTTTATAATTATATAAGAAGTTCTCTTAATAATAAGGTAGTATTAGAGTAAGTAGTATTAAGTTAACTATAGTCTCCTATAAGAGGAGTCTATAGGGTTTATATATATTAATAATTCTAGGGATCTATAGATCTATCTTATATATCTATATTATAGTATACTTCTACCCTAAGGTTATATTTATTATCCTTATTATCCTCTTTAGGGAAGTCTTATTATTATAACTATAATCTATAGAGTTCTATATTAAGATCTATTTAATTTATAATATCCTAATATAATCCTATATTAAAAATTACCTTATCTACTATTTATAGTCTACTATTTATTATATACTTAAGAAGATAAGACTTATAAATAACTACTATAAGAAGAGACCTCTTCTTAAGCCTATATGTATAAAGTTAAGGTTAATCAATCGATCTTTTAGTTATATTGCTTAAAATCCGCTGTGCCCACAGACTTTTGACGCGTGACTGTATACTGATACTCATCTGGCTGGCGAAGTATGTTTTGGGGATGCTCAAACGACTCCATTCTTGTATTGTGGTCTAACAAGGCCCAGAGCGCGCTCCAGTCACCATCACCCAGCATGGGGCCTGGATCAGATACGGTGTATTGGGAGATGTGACAGCTGGAATGAACGAGATGCGACAGCCGTGGCTTACGGTTTACTCGCTGACATCTGTGATGACCCAATTCCGCCGCAGTCTTGTACTCGTCCAATTGGGTTGTAGTTACGCTTACGCCCTCTGTAGGGACCACGTACACAGGCCCATAGATATCAGGCCCTTCAGTGCCAATTATATCAAATAGCATCAACCGTTTCGAGCAAGTTGAGAAGACGCGACGAAACTGCGCTGGGGTGAGGGTAGGACCGTAGTACGTAACCGGGGATGCTGCTCGCAAAGGCGTAAAATGTTGCAGGGGTGACTGCGGGGAGCTCATATAGGGAAAGTGGTGGCTTGCTGTGTAATATGAACGTCGCTTGCTCTCAATCAGTCCAGCGATACTGACAGAAACTAAAGCCACCCACTGGGTGCTCATCTGCGAGGACGAATAGCAGCCCGCATTTCCTATAGGGGTCAGCGACTGGTGGCAGCGTATCCACAACTATGTCACTGACATAATGGCACATTGCGTCATTATCTGATAAAAGACGCGCCGACGAAAGGCGTTCAGATGAAGCAGCCTTGGGTCTACCACCGTATTCAATGGGGATACGGTACGGCTTGAAGTCTGCCCTTCCGAAATCCGCTTCCATGTCCACCGTCGTGTAAAACGCGTCAGGGAGGCACCGCTCAGACAGAAGGAAGATCTCCTTAATTGGCTTTGGGTTTGGGTGGTTTGAGTACGTAAATTCGTAGAGAAGAAAGTCAAACCTATACTGCTGTGTAAGTACAAAGCCCGAAGTGGGCAAATGCCCCAGTTACAAGTAGTGTCCATTCCTGAAAGCAGTACATTGTCCATGGGTTTATGTAGTTGCCTTCGCCTATTGCGCAAGCATGGATGCGCCTAATGGCTTCTGGTAGCAGCGCGAGTGGCATTCGGTAAGGTGAGCCGCAAGGTCCAAGGAGACCATATGCAGATGGATCAATGTCCAACGAAGTCGTGTTTGGCACGTTGATGGCAACGTAACGTCGATCTTTATGGGAGCCAGCTGCATTAAGCGCATCTTCATCCGCAAGGAGATCCAAGGCACACTCCAGTGTTGCTGGGACTTGATCCTTCGTCATGGCCGTGTTTGGGTAGTTTGGTAACGTACTTGATAAGCGAGCGGCCCATACAAGCGAGCGGCCCATACAAGCGAGCGGCCCATCTCACGAATCCTCTCTACCTTTGCAGCGACCTATCTCAACAACGCAACAAGATAGTATATTATAGTAGATATCCTAGCTCAAGCAGTATCTACAGCACGCTTCTTACACGTTCATGCATTGTAGCCAGTCTCTCTGCAGCGTGTGCAGCGTGCTAGAGCCTGCCAGCTTACACCTGCTTGCGCCTTACCTTAACGCATTTCCTGTTCTAGCTGCTGTTCAACATTATTTTAAGCAATAATATCCTCTCCCTCTCCCTTTGATAAGGTGCCTTGCTTCTAGATCCACTTCTTTTTACACTTTTTACGCTCTATAGCAGCCTTATTTACTTTCTTAAGACTTGCGATGCACTTGCGCATAAGCACAGCTAAGTGCACTATCACCTTAGTACCCTTTTTAAGCTGATTAAGCGCTGCAAGAATAGACGTAGGTGATAAGCTCTAATACTTCTGTATCCACTCATAGATTATTATTAACTAAGCATCCAATTCGCGCACGTTACTAGGTATTTTAGCTTCCTATAGGGTAACCTCTAGTGTAGGTAGTATTGGCGTACAAAGCTTTATATTAAGCTTTAATATTACTATATCTAGATTATATAGGACTAGGCTAGTACCTTAAAAGCTTACGCAGATATTATCCTTTATAATTAACTAATTATAGGTAGTATAGAAGGCTGGCAGGAACTTAAGCTTAGTAATATAATTAATACTATTGCGGATAAGGCTCTTAATCTAATACCTATATATACACTTTAGTAGTAAGAAGTAGCCTATATTAAGTAGCTGTAGGAGGTGTAATAAGTAAGGTAGTATATAGAGAGTAAAGATATTATTCTCCTTATAGAGGTCTTAGAAGTTAAGTAAGTTATAGCTCTTATAGCTATTAAGGATAAGTAGCTAATATACCCTAACCTTCTTGCCCTCTATATACTTAATAAAGTGCTTTAGCTACTCTACTCTAAGCTTATTAGTTATCCAGCTATTATTACTAACTATAATAGCCTAGTTATATAGTATATTATTGCCCTTATACTAGGTAGAGAGATAGTACTAGCTAGTAAAGATAATAAAGGGTGGGATTGCCTACCTAGTAGTGTTAATTGCTAAGATTACTATAACCTACTTATAGTTACCTAGCTATATAATCTTTAGTTATCTATATCTCTCTAAGCTAGTAATAATAAGCTAAGATAATATCTTACCTATAAGGAAGCTAGCTTTATTAAAGTTATAGGTATCCTTATTATAGATACTATACTAAGCTATAGTATAGTATATAAGCTTAAACTAGGCCTTAATAGTCTTAGGATCCTTACAGAGGGCTCTCTTGTAATTATATAGTTAGTTAAATTATATAGTTAGGCTATCTATTTTGTTAATAAGGTTCCTAGGCTACTGCTTACTAACCTTGCCAGTGCTATACTTAGTAAGTAGCTTATTTGCTATATCTTATATAGCACCTAGTAAGGGCGCAAAGCCTCATAAATCCAGGTTAACTATATACTAAATAATTACCTCCTCTTCTAGCCTTATAAGCTTCTTTGAATTAGGCTTATAATTACGTTGCGCAGTTGTTCTAGCGCGTTGTTATTGTACAGTTGTTTGAGGGCACTCAAAAGTTGCTACAGCGCGTCTTACGCTAGTAAATTGATTCTGATTAAGTGCAGAGATAGTAAGGAGAATATCTGCTTCATTGCAGCGCGTCTGATGAGTTGTTGGTTGATCCATTGTAGAAATAAGTTGACGCGTCGCGTAGAGCTTGGAGATGGGCCGCTCGCTTGTATGGGCCGCTCGCTTGTATGGGCCGCTCGCTTGTATGGGCCGCTCGCTTATCAAGTACGTTATAACGTCAACAAATGCAGGATTTGCAGCACATGTTGCAATATAGAACCCCACCCTGGACTGTTGATCTGTGTTTGTTCGGAAGATTTGCTTGCTGCCGACGCGGGCGACGGTGCTCTTGACATCAAAGTACACGAGCGGTATAGCCACTGGGTCATCCCGGGCAGCTTCAGTGATACTCCAGAAGCGGTCGGCGTGCGACTCGCTTAGGGAGTGCATAGGCCTCTTCCCAACGTTAATCGCTCCATCCGCAAGTGCAAACTCAATTGATCGCAGGACATCGACCACCTCGAAGAGCACAGAAAAGATGTCGCCTTCAAAGACAGCCTCTCGATTCTGCATTAGAAGCGGCTCAAATGCGCGCAGGATCGATGAAAAGGGCGGCATGCTGACAATCGGTGTCGCGAAACAGGTCGTAGGTGGTTGTGGTGGGTTCGCGGAGCGCGCACGACCGGTGGTGGATGGCGGAAGGGGGATGGTGGATGGCGGAGACTACGGGTGCGGTCGCACCTTTATTTTCACATTCACTTATGCATCAAGAAAGTACGCGATAACGCAGTTGACATTGTACACGCTCAATCGTTATAGCTACCCCGAAGCACAATCATTCAACTAAACCTGTCATCCACGCTCAGCGTGCCGTCAATCCACCTCCATGTGTTGTTCTCTCCTTCCTTTACTTCTTCTTCCTATCGGGTGTCTTCTTCTTCTCATCCTTCACCTTGATCTCAAGATTGTCTATCCGGAGCGTCAAGTCCTCAGTTGTAGCCTGTTGCTGTCTGTTGACCCGGCTCTGGAGCTGGTGTGTCTCATGGTGATCTACCAGCATCTCCGCCATCATGTGGACAGCTTCGTCGGTAGTATTGAGTCGCTCAATGTTCGATTTCGCAACCCCATCTAGAGCGGAGATCTTCTCCCCCGCTGATGCCCGTGGCGGCAGGTTATACAAGCGCTCCTTGGGCTCGATAGAGTCGCGGATGTGTTGTTTCCGGGCGGTGGTTAATGGAGCGCCAAAGACGCGGCTCTCTGCGCGCCTGTCCATTGCGTAGAGCTTCCTCTCAAACTGTGTGACGGCGTCACCATCATTGTCCATGCCCATCTCCTCATCGCCGTCGCCACCGTCGTCTTCAGCTTCCTCGTCCGTATCCTCTTTCTTCAGCACCGTCTCACTGTTTTCCTCGTCGCCGTCGTCACCGTCGTCCTCATCTTCTTCGTCCGTGTACTCTTTCTTCAGCACCGTCTCACTGTCTTCATCGTCGCCGTCATCATTGACCGGCTGGGGTTTGCCAGGAAAGATTGGTGAATAGGTCTTTAGGTTGTCCTTGTGGAACAAACACCGCTCCAGATCATATCCGCCGGGCTTTGGGTAGCGAACCGAGTGTCCCCTGTTCTCGCATTGTCGCCCACCATTCTTGGGGGTATGTCCGGTGCATTGAATAGCTCGACGTGGGGCCATAACTTCCTAAAAATACTTTTGTTAGCAGCGTGTAACACAACATGAAGATATAACAAACGTTGATGCGATGGAGTGAATGCCAGCAGACGATGCTCTTATGTGAAGGGAAAGAGGCGAGGCGTTTCAAGTGGAGAGGGCGGAAGAGGGCCCTGTTCATCACAGTGCCTTGTTATTATGACCAGTTTGCTCTCCATATGCATGTGAATCAGCTTACACCACAAACACGAATTAGGAAGCACTATGGCAGTGTTGCCTGGACAGATGGGCCACTGCAGGAGCCGGTGATGTACTCTTTGATTCATCTCAGTCTAGCACATTGGTTGAACCTATAGGAAAGGGTTCTTCGCGAGGTTGTGTAACATTATTTCTCACATGTCTGCTGGTTGCTGCAAGTTCCCGTCAGTGCTAACCAATAAGTCCATCAACTTGGCCTGGTGGGATGGACGAGCCAATCTTGCAGTAGGGGCAATCGGTCAACCCGTTGGGGGTAAAGCATGGTCCACATATGGCATGGTTGCAGCCACGGAAGGCCCATAGGGTGTCTACAACTGCGGCATTGTGGCGGGAACAGGGTCGAACGTTGAGCTGGACGAGGCCTGTCGCGGAAGAATGTCGGTAGCAGGTCTTGACACCAGGCTTCATGTATTGGAGACATGCGCCACAAATGAGCTGAAAGCTGTTTGAGTGGTGGGGCAAATTATAGCGATGGGCTGCAGACTTACATCTCCACATTCTTGAAACCACCATCGCTTAGCAGCCCCCTCAAAGGACTGGTAACATTGGCGACATTTGCTCGCGCCCTTCAAAGACACGGGAGGATTGAGAGGACGCACTGTATTAGCATGGTTGGAGACACCACTCTCGTGGAGACGTCGTGGGGGAGAGGCACTGGCGTGCGGCCCGGGGGCTGGGGTTGGGCGGCCATAGTCGGAGAATCCGCTCTGGTGGAGACGCTGTGCGAGAGAGGCACTGGCGTGCGGCACGGGGGCATTGGGGGGTGAGTTGTAAGTTGACGCTGGGGGGACGAAAGGAGGATCGTCCGAGCGAGCGTATGGATTGGCATACTGGAGCGGCTCGTGAGCGGGACCAGCAGCTGTGTGCGGGTTGTCTTTGTGTGTGCTATGCGAAGATGGGAGTGGTTGCGGATGAGAGGAATCGGGTGAAGTTACGGCGGGCGACTGAGATTGTTGTCCGATGTCGTCGACTGAGGAAGGCAGGACCGGGTATCCAAGTTCATAGGTGCGTGTGTGCGGTGTCTCTGTCTGACGGCCGAGTGAATGTTGGTGCTTGTAGACCGCTGAACATGCCTGGCTCAGCTTGTTGTTTGCCTCCGCAAGGATAGACGTGATCGGCTGGAGTGTAGAATGAGGAATACCGGGTTCGGATGACCATGCCAGATTCTTAGCAGAATCAAGATTGCTCTGCATCCGTGCAAGTTCTATATCAAAGTCATAGCTGGAAGCTTCAGACAGCGAACCGGAGGGAGAGGTGTCTGGGCAAGTTTGAGTTAGCTGTTTGTGGATATTGGAGGGGCTGCTACCTTGTGTTATTGCGTCCGGCGACATCTTTGTTCCTGAAGTCGGAGAACGATGGAACCAATCTTTCATCGTGAATGGTTGCCAAGTGCACTTTCTGGGGTTGAGGAGGGAAGGACCAAAAGAGAGGATATGAGGCTTTTCCACCGGAATGTCTCTGCTATGCACGTGCCCGGGTGTGCATTGACACCCCAACTCGGGCGTGCAAACACTGATTCAGGTCCAGAGAGAGCTACTCTTGTAATAGAATTATTCTCTAGGTATATGCTCTAATTATTGTTTGGCCGACTTTGAGTGTAAGTTTCAAAAATGTTTGCTGCGTGCAGTGGTATAGACTTTCCACCATCTGCGTTTTCTATAGCCCTAATATAGTTCTGGATACCAATGTGGTCACGAAGCTTACCCAGAATTTTGCTGAGGTCGTTTCCAAGGTAGGTTTGACTGCGTTCCTGGACTTGATTGTAACTTTCAAGGGCCTGGTTGAACTGATCAAGTGGATCCGTAATGTCTTTTCCACGTTCCCGATGTTCAGCATCAATAGCAGCAATTCGCAGACACGATGCGGTAGAAAAGAGGGTGACAAGAAGTTTTTGTAAAAACCCCTGGTGGACCGAGACTGTGGAAGCTTCAGAGGGGGGATCGGGAGCTTCGGAGGGGGAACCATTGGCTTTGGGAGGGAAACTCTGGCTGGTCTCGGAGACTGGATTGTAAGGTAGTGTAGCATTCGATACGTTTTGTACACCCTGCAAAAAGTTGCCAAGGATGTCTAAAAGCTCCACGGTGCCGGCGTCCGCGTCCGTAGGAAATGATGCATCCGGGACATGTTGGTCGATGAACTTCCTGAGCATGGTCTGCACATGCTTAATTGTGTCTGTGTGAATGAGGTGCTGGCTTTCCTGAACTTGTCTCCCAATCTTGACATCTGCCCTCTCAGCCTCGAGCGCTCTTCTCTTCTCCTCAGCCACTATCCATGCCTGGTGAGATTCTTCGGCTTTTTTTGCGTTCTGCTGGCTGGTGGAATTCCAGTGCTCAGCCTGTGTCCTGAGGCGGGCGATTTCATCTTCCAGTTCTTTTACCCGCGCCGTAGCATTTCCCTGGTCTGTAGTCGCTCTTTCTAGTTGCTCGTGGTGCTCTTTGTCCTTTTTATGCGTTGTGCTGTAGAGCAGCTCGTACATTTCCTTCCAATTGGCTTCGCTCCTCGTAGCTGCGTAAAGAGCGTCGTATCGCGCGCGGAGCTCATTGTAGGGTACGGAGCCAGGTAGGATTGGGGCGACGTTGGAAATATGATGGGGTGGTGTGCCCATTTCGAGCGCGTTGGAACGGCGACGTCGCGCTGGTGATACAGTGGGGAGTGGCAGAGGCGGCGGCAGTGGGGGAGGGGAAGACGCAGGCTAGGAGAATTGTGTAGACTGTAGCCTCCGAGGGATGGGTTGGTAGAGAGGGAGGGGCGAGACACTGTTTGAACAGGGGAGGGCGTCCATAATGGTGAAGTTGAGTTCCCGTATACACTCGCGTCTGGCTTTTACGCTAAGACCGGCCCGACTGTTAATCAGGGCCCTATATGAATTGTAAGCTTGTTGGTGGTGCAGGTTGAGGTTGAAGGAATTGGTCTATTGTTCTGATCGATCGAGCTTGAGATACTGATATAGGCTAAGTACACGTGATGCCAAGATATATGCCAAGGCTTATATCCAGCTTACACACCCCCTTCAGATTTGAACTTGTTTGAAGCTGACAACTCAGCTAGTTCATCTGTATAAGGTTTTGATGGATGTAAGCAATAATATTAATAATATCAGCCTCAATAAAACTCTCCAAAACCTAGCTTTGCTAGTAAAATAAGAGAAAGAGTATCTAATATACATAGGAAATATAGGAAATATCTTTCTTATCTTAATGGGGTCAGTAGTTTATTATCTTAATAAGGCTGATTTTTTATCTTAATAAGGTTAGTGGTTTATTATCTTAATAAGGCTGATTTTTTATCTTAATAAGGTTAGTAGTTTATTATCTTAATAAATAAGGTTGCCTGTTTTTTATCCTAAGGAGGTTACTAAATAAGGCTGCCTATTTTTCATCCCAAGGAGGTTACTAAATAAGGCTGCCTATTTTTCATCCTAAGGAGGTTTATTTGGTTAATTTGTTTTAATTGGAAATTTTTCCATATATAGCAAGGATAGCTAATTCTTATAGTATTACTAAGGAAGGAGCTTTATAAGGCTATTAGCTAGCTAATTATTTAATTGGATATAGGCTAGATTAATAGTATTATTCTATACTCCTTCTTAGAGCTAGTAGTAATAGATATCTATGTAATATAGGGTAGTTTTTAGTCTAGGCGTTACCTTAGTAACTAGTTAGATTATTTATTTATTATTATAATATAGGATTTGCTTATTATCAGGGTTAAACTTAAGGTCTTTAAATACTTACTACTACTAAATCAACTTAGTACTAGCTAATAAGGCTGCAATTAGCTCTACCTTAGTTATTAATTTAGTGATGTAGTGTTGTAGGGTTACCTTCCAATTAATTAGTCCTCTAAATAGGAAGAAGATATACCCCTAAGAGCTTTTATATATTATTTTATAATCTGTATAGGAGGCATTAGCTACTCTAAGGAAGGTAGGTTCCTTATTAATTTAGGCTAAATTAGTTATAATTAATAAATTGTAGCAGATTAATAGATCCCTTATTCCTATAAGGTAGTTAATCACCTAATAGGCTATAGTAATATAATAAGATAATAGATTTATAAGAAACTTAGCTAATTTAGAGTAAGATTTTGTAATATCAGGTTATAATACTACTGCGATATATCCAATTAAGCTAACCAGCTAAGAATATCAATGTATAATTACTTAATCTATAGGCTAGTTAGATAGAAGTAGCTCCTTAATAGGTATTAGTGTTAGTAGAAACCTTTTTCTAGTAATTAACTTAGAGGATTAAAATCTAAGGCTAAGTTTATTAATATATAAAGCTTATAAGAGCTAAATTTACCCTATTTATTAATCTCTATAGATTTGTATCCTATAGAAGGTTAATAGGTCTCCTAGAGCTCTAATCTTATATTTCTTAAGTAGTTTCTATTTAAAATCATCTATTACTATAATATAGGCTAGTTTCACTAGAATAATAATATTATTAATATAGAAGAAGATAATCAGCTGATTAGATATCTATAGGTAGGGAGTATCTTTTATTAGTATAAGGCCTAAGGCTAAGAGCATCTTAGTTAGTTCCTAATACTATAGAGCTAGTAAGGACTTCAATCTATATAGGGCTTACTAGAGCTTCTAGAGGTAATCTATATCTAAAAAACCTTTAGGTAGTAAGTAGTATATAGGGGTTGTAAGCTTTACGTTAGTAAAGGTATTTACAGTGTTATATTAATAGATCTCTATATTAAAGTAAGCTATAATTACTATAAGGCCCCTAAATATCCTTATAGCTAGCGTAGCTATATAGGTATCTTTAGCTATTAATTATAGGTCGCCTCTTACATAGATCTAAGCCTTATATTTCTATAGATATCCTTTATTATCTAGCTTATATTTGAATACCTATATAAGTAGTAGAGCCTTAGGCTTAGCCTAGTTGTTGAAGTCTTCCTAGGTAATAAGCTAATAGGTCTCTTTTCGCTTTATAGTAGTAATCTTGAGCTATATTACCTGATAAAAGCCTTGTTTATAAGGATATTAAAGCTTTTTAACCTCCCTAAGGTGCTTAGGCTTAGGAGGTAACTCGCTTTAATAGAATCAAGTTTTTAAGCTATTAATTAATATTGATACAAAGGTAGCCTAATATTTATTAATTACGTAACTCTTATTAAGCTTCTAAGTAGGTTTTTAAGCTCTCTTTATACCCTATAGAAGGATATATCCTAAGCTAATATTAGCGTTGATTAATTCCCAGTTTAGAGTAATATTCTTCCACTTCTGTGATAAGGATAGAGGTAGGGTTAGAAGCCCCTAAGGGAGCTAGTTAAGCCCCTAAGTGCTTTCCTAATTTTGACTATGTAGATCCTTTATAGCAGTAATATACCTTAATAAGCTTAAGGTAGGATTAATATCCTCTAGCTAAGGCTCTTAATTAATCTTATCCTTATTAGATAATTCCTTATTATCTACTATAATTGTATAGATTACCTACTAAAGCTTAGTACCCCTAAGTTAGTCTAATATATCTTTAGCATAGAATAGATCCTCCTTAAATATTATATTATAGGTTTAAATAACCTTTATTATTTTATCTCCTTTTCCTTTTAGGATCCATATTTAATAGATATTAGAGCTATTATAGCCTACTAGATATCTAATAAGAGCTTATATAGTAAGCTTATCCCCCCTAGGGATCTAGGTGTATAGAGTGTAGGCTTAGTAGCTAAATATCCTTATATAAGCAATTGAAGGCTTCTTCTAATAGGCTAGCTTATAAGGGGTCTTCTAATTAAGGCTCTTTATAGGCGTATAGTTAAGAAGGTATATAGTAGATATATATATCTTAGGGGCTAGCCTAATTAGGAGATTACTAGCTTCTCTTATATATCTTAAATACTTAATAAGGCTCTTCCCTAATTATTTAGCAGAGCCGTTTTGCTCCTCTATGTAAGGTAATCTAATTTAGAAGGTAATCCCATTATTAATATAATAGGCTTAAGCTGAATTATTATTGAGGCTATATCTACGCTTATTATCTACTATTAGAAAGTTAATCTTAGTATTAAATTGTTATTTTATAAGTTTATCCAATCCTATAAGAACCTACCTTATTATTGATTTATTCTTTTTATTAATTAGATATATAAAATTAAACTTTATAAATAGATAGAAGGCGTAGAAAATATATTAAGTATTATTATAGCCAATGTTATCTAGCCCAATTAGGTTGATTACTAGAGTCTTAAAAGGGTGGGAAGCTCTAAGGGCATAGCTAAAGCATTATAATATAACCTTGTAAGCTTTATTAATTATATATTACTTATAATCTAAAGTATTTAGAGCTAGGCCTAAAGGGGAAGTTATCCTATTAATATTATCTAGTAGGTAATTAATTGCCTTATAACCTATGTAGCCTATTATCTTATAGAGTATTATTTTTATAAGTAATCTCTATAGTCTAGGCTTAGTAGATCTCTAAGGTCTCCTCTAATTAGCTATATATACTAAGAATAGTGTTATTAGTAGCTCCTAATTAGTT
>ML977609.1:223261-261436 GCA_010015725.1 Amniculicola lignicola CBS 123094 | reverse complement strand
AATTAACTAAGTTACCTCTATCCTAAGAGGTATATCTATCCTATAGTGCTTTTCCTTGCCTATTATTTTGTATAATAATATAGCTCTATATTTGCTATTAACTTATTTAAAGGCTCTAAGTAGATCTTTCTAAGCTCTCCAGCTAGTAACGTTAGGAAGATTAATTAATCTGGTGTTATTATAGGCGGTAATATATTTATTATACTAGTTTTCTATATTAATCCTTTATAAGCTTAGGGTATAAGCTTTTATATATTTGTAAAGAATTTATTATTCTCAATTAATTATTAATAGTAAGAACCTTTGTTGGAGTACCTGAAGACATTTATAAGATATTAAGAACCTCTTAATATAGGGTAACAGGTCTAGATAGATGGATTTGGTGATCTAAGTGTAGATCTAATTGAGTTAATCCTTAGTTCAGTGAAATTCCTTTATCTTAGATAAATACTGCGCCATCTATGTTCTGTAGAAGTTATTTTCGTCTACTAATAGGTAGATAATCCTAGGCTGTTGATCTGCCTGAATTATTGCTTCCTGCTGTGAGGCTGTTTGCAGGGTATTATTATTACTATTGATTAAATTAGGTGTATAGAGCGTCAGTTCTGGAGCCTCAGGCTTAATTGGTGCCTTTAGTAGGTTAACAGGCTTGTTAGGATCAATATATATCCAAACCTGTGCAGAGATTACTAGATCCTTGATTATAAAGAACCAGAGGTCCCATTGATTAGAGCCTTGAAGGATAACTCTATCAGCAAGGCTAACGTCATCGTATTTCGTCATTTTATTTGTTGTTGATTGACGCGTTCGAGGTGATCAACTGTAGGGTTTTCGCGTTTGGTGAGGATCGATATCGGTGGAAAATTTGGATTGAAATTGATCGATATTGGTCGATATTGATCGGTGAGGTAGGTGTCGATGACTAGGATAGATCAACGGATAGTAGAGATCAATAGAATTGAAGCTGATCAGTGAACTCAGCGGGTTGATGTTGATCGGCTAGGCCGGGCTCATAACTGTAAGCTTGTTGGTGGTATAGGTTGAGGTTGAAGGAATTGGTCTATTGTTCTGATCGATCGAGCTTGAGATACTGATATAGGCTAAGTACACGTGATGCCAAGATATATGCCAAGGCTCATATCCAGCTTACATGAATAAACTTTCACTGTACAAATCAGGGCCCCATATGAATATATTTTCACTACACAAACAGATGCAGTAGGCATACCTGCCATTTTTAGCAACTATACGCTTAACAGTAGATATAATCAATCATGTTGGTATTGAAAGATGTGCAAGAACTCGAATCTCTGTGATACCTACTCGTACCACAGAAATAATCCGAGGATTGCCAAGGCGCACGTGACAGCGTCATGTCTATCACATCTACTCGTTCTTAGTAGCGCCAAGGCGTGAACGGCGGAGGGGGTTGGGAAGCAAGTATCACATGAATCTATCATATATACTGGTCACCTGCAGCTCAACTCACTAAAAACCTTTCTACATGCACGAATCCCATTGCGCGTCTGATCACGTGACTATGTTATTCACCTTGCTCTGTCTTAATCTTGTTGCAAGCGGTAGGAAGCTTACAGTAATTACCCTTACTAAGTACCTCAAACACGATTAGACTTAGAAACTTTCAGAAGTAGACAGTTAGGGGTTAAGTATATAAGAAAGCTACAGGCCTCTAGTATTTGTACAGCCTTATTCTGAAACAAGGTACAAATTTGTATCTGATTGGAGAAGATGGCCCCAATCTGGATTAGAGTTAGAGTTTACTAAGGACGCCATTATGTATCTGAAAAGTGGTATTAATATTCTTCATTCAAAAAGACTGGGTATTCACTACAGGATACCCCAACATAGAGTGGCAAATGACATGCCAGTGTGTGC
This sequence comes from Amniculicola lignicola CBS 123094, assembly GCA_010015725.1. Classification (NCBI taxonomy): domain Eukaryota; kingdom Fungi; phylum Ascomycota; class Dothideomycetes; order Pleosporales; family Amniculicolaceae; genus Amniculicola; species Amniculicola lignicola. The sequence continues at coordinate 259,540 of ML977609.1, read as the reverse complement.
ATGCATATGTACAACACGAGCTCAGTGTGGAGGATAGAGCAAAGAGAATCCGCATCCGGTACGTTGTTGCACTTCCTCTATGGTTTGTATAATAACACATGTGCAGCAGCGGACCACACGTCAGCAACAATAACCAGAGGCCCCATATCACAATAACAGTTGACCCAGAGGGACCAAAGCCTTGGACGTATCATATCGGCGTCAAGTACCATGCCATAGATGAATGGAGCTGGGAAGCGCTGGAATACAAGCCGCCACATGCGTAGAACGAGGTCAGGTCCAAGGGCGAGGAGGATAGCCACGGTAGTTAATGTGAACTGGCTAGCAGATCTGTGAACCGTAGCGACTCCACGGTAAACAGCCCGCGGTAAGGGCGATGCGCATTGAGAGAGGAGAGCAAAAGTTTGAATCGGTTCAGACAATTGAAGCGTCTGTGTCGTCGTTTGCGGTCGTGACATGAATCGTGGGCTAGCGGGCGGCCCACTTCAGCCACTGGCCGTGCTCCTCTTCTTCCGCAGTGTCTTCCTTTTCGGTCAAGTCCCAATGCGCGGCCCATGAACAACCCCCCCTCTTCAGACATGCTCGAACCTGTTCGCTCCCCATTCGCAGCCGTCGATCATCCATTCGAGTCGGCCGATCCACTCCATCGCGACCATATGCTCTCAGCGCATCAGTCAAGACGGTTGGCACACCAATCACTTCGGAAGAGTGATACGGCAGTCCGCTATGCTCAAAGTCTAGCCAAATATCTTCAATGCCTCGTTCCGGGAGGTTCTCGTCGATGAAGCCGTGGAGCTGTGGGCGTGGGAGGACGAAAGATAAGAAGCTTGGGAAGGTTATGTTATCTCGAAGCACAATCCACCCGAGCGCGGTGTGCACATCTGCGGACCATGTTATTGGTAGGATGGGAGGGCGGAATGTGATGTTGAATATTTGGGTGTACGAAGCCCACGCGATGGAGATGCTGCATTCGCAGTAGTCTGCAAACTCTTCGAGTGTGCGTGGAAGCTCCAGGTCCCGTCGCACGTTACTGTGCAGCCGCGTCACTGCGTCCCCCATGGTGCACGTGCACTCCCTCGGCGCTTTTGGAAACGGCGCTGACCAGCGGCGGGTGTCCCAGAGGTCCGTCTTTCGCGACCCAGGTCCCTCGTCAGCATTCTCTAGGTAACGGTTTCCATTGCGCATTGCGACTCTGCACCGGTCTAGCGTATTTCGCACCTCAGCCAAATATTTCTCACCAATGCTGGGCGACGGGTGGATCCTCGCCTTGTCGGGGCCCCAGCACTTCATCTGTCGGCGGTGGTAGCCGTCAATGTATTGAGCAGGCGGAGCCAGGTCCCTGTACAAGCGAGCGGGGATGCCAAGGACACTTGGACATGTCGCAGCGACGAAAGTAGGGCGGCAAGATGGGTTGAAGCCCTCGACTTGGTCTCCTGGTTACCAAACGTTCTGGACTTGTTATCTTGGGGAGACGTACTTGTGAAGTTGCCCATTGGTTGCCCCACCAGCCTGCCCATGCCTGTGGACAGGGCCGAGAGAACTACTACTTCTACCGTCGATCAGTGAATGTGACCAGGAGCGATCCATAGAGCACGTACCAAGAGATCTTGGAAGCACGACCCCCTGGCGGCATCCGAGGACGATGAAGACGACGGACGCAGCCATGAGCGCGGAAAGCACCCAAAGCCAGAGGTGGCGCCCGACGAGTCGGATCAACCAGCCCCAGACGAACTGGGCGTAAATCTGGCCACGATGGGCAGCAACACCCCACACTAGCAGCAAGCTCGCGAAGAGGGGTTGAAGCCAGTCCCCAACCAAACGACACAAGCGCAACAATTCAGCAACGTCAAGCCCGGCATGGAGAGCGACGCCAACTAGGGCGATATCGGCATTGTGGGCGGCCATCGCCAGCGCCTGTAGCAACTGTGTCTGCCATGGCAATTGAACCTGCGTCGGAGGACGCTGGCTTGGTAGGAGCGGAAGCGGCGCATCTCTTCGATGGTATCGTGAGCCGGCCTGGCAAGGAATGTCGGGAGGTGCGGAACCGTAACGTCGGTAGCCAGGATCGTACTCGTAGGATCGGGCCATGGTGGACTGGAGGCTGATCATCTGAACCTTGTTGGGAAGGGGGTCCGGATATTAGGGGGATTTCCACTTGACCTGTAAGATTCTTTGTTCAGCCCAATGCGGCTCAGCCCAATGCCGCGCTAGATCCGTTGGGATCTAGCGCAAGAAGAACAAACACGTGAGATCGCGTTCCTTTGTCCAAACTTGGCGACGTGCACGTGCACTTGGCAGGCTTGCCCCCACCTACGGCGATGAGATTCAGGCCATGGGCGAATCAGACAGCGCTGAAATTATGGCCGGGAAGCAGGAGCAGCAGATTTTGGACCTGCAAAACAGCAATCGCATCTACAAGAAGACGGTGGAAGGACTTAATCAGCAATTGGACTTCACACGACAGCGGATCAAGCTCCTAGAGCAGCAATCGCGATGGTCCTGTCAGGCAACTATGCGTCCTTCCGGCTTTCCAGACCTTGAGCTGTCCGTCCGCACCGTAGCCCCAGAGCTAATTCAAGCAAACACAGAGGATGAGGGAGGGGACCAAGGAGACGATCCGAAGAAGGTAGACGGAAGTCACGAGCCCAAAGAGGCCAGACAAGCCTACGAATCTGAGAATGCCAATAAACCATGTCAAGAATGCGAATCGTTACAAGCAACGCTGACAGAGAAGATCGCGCTTCAGGACAAGTTGGAACGGCGACTAGGCAGAGCAATCAAAGAGCGGGATGATGAGAGGATCATGCGGCGGGCAGCAACTGATCAAGCCATCACCCTGCGTGGTAGCATTCGTGTCTGCATCCGCCCACGCCCATCCGATGCACGAGGCAATGCAGTAGCAGCTTCAAAAGCACACCCGAAAGCTAAATCTCAAACCCCGCTAAAGCCCCAGACCGCAAGCTCAGTGCATAGCTTTACATGCAACACAGTGACGCTGAAGGACGCCAGGAAAACATACTCCTTTGATCGTGTCTTCGCCCCGGACTGCGACCACTCTGATGTCTGGGAGGAGCTATCGCCACTTGTACAGAGTGCGATCGAGGGGAAACGCTTCATGTTTTGTGCGTTTGGCGAGACACACTCCGGCAAGACCTACAATACAACTCTGATTACAAAGAGCATACTGCAACAGATTTATGCCTATAAGAGTAACTCTGAACATCAGGTTACTGTTAAGGGGCTCTTTATTGATGTGTACAAAGACGGCGCATATCAACTTTCTACAACAACAAAGCGGACAAGGAATAAAATTTTGTACCTACTCTCTCCGGCGGACCAGGTGTGGGTTCCCCATATTGGTGAATTAACCTTGGTTGGAGCTTTAGAAAAAGGTACTGACATGGGACATAGATGAAAAGCCTCCCCGGAAAGAATGCACAATGTCCAAGCTGGAGGACTTGGAGTCAGCAACAGTGGCTATGGGGATTGCAATGGATGCAAGACACAAACGTGACATGACAACAATTCAAGGAGCCGTGCAAGGAACGAATCCACAGAGCTCACGGGGGCATTTCGTAGCGCAATGGAGCATCGAGACTGCCAATAATGCAAGCGAGCAGGAAACAAACGGTGTCTTGATCATCGTTGACCTCACAGGCAACGAGGAGATGCCCACCATTGACGAGGCGAAGCAGGAGAGCCAGGCCGTCACCACCAGCCTCGACAGGTTGGTGGGCGCCCTTGCAAGCGTTCGTAAGAACTCTGCTAATGCACAGCAAAAAAACAAGTACACGCCGCTCGACATTGCTACAGGCAGTCATGTCTTGCTAAAGGTCTTGGGGCCTATACTAGGCGCTGAACAACCGCGCATTATGGTGCTGGGGACAGTATTTGAAGCAGACCACGATGAGAAGAACAAGGCGACCCTGAACAAGCTGGCCAGCGTAAGTATTGCCTTAATATATAATTATACGGTATAGCGCTGCTAACGTGAGTAAGATTGCGGGTATTGTCCAGGCAAAATGACACTTTCATTCAAGGAGATACACGCCCACATATCAGCGGATAAATATTTGACATTGTGGCGGCGGCTGAAGGGAACTCGCGCGATGAAGAGCAAAGGTGCATTGTTGTCTAAGCGCTACGAGAATGGGGGTTTTTGATAGCGTCCAGGAGGGGAAAGGGATTCCTATTAGTGCCTACACGCTTATGGGCGCCTTTTAGAACTTCTGCGCCGTGTCAGGGGCGTATTCAAGCTCCATGCTGATATCAACCCAGCTGCAGGAAAATTGGAGTTGGTACCCGACAAGGAGTGCACGGATAGAGAGATTAGAAGCAGCAGACACCCGCATTGTAGGTAGTTTGATCGTGTTGTGGTAATAAAATTTGTGTAGACAATTCTATGTATCATGGTGTTGACGATAATCGACGCTCTCCTCATGCACGTGACTGAATCCCAATGAACCACCCAGTCGTCCTCCGTAGAATGCACATTGTTAATCCACCGGGTTCTTTAGCGTGCCAATATAAACCTCATAGGCATACAGAATAGCGCGCGGCGAAACCCTTGGCTCTCTTATTGGCGTCTTGACCCACGTGTCGGCCTCACCCAATGCACTCTTATGACGTTGTGCTATGGCGCCAACGAGATTTTCCCAAAATTCTGGGTTTGCTTGATATTCCTCGCACTCGTTGGCCTTCAGCTGAACGCCGCTGTAGTAGCGTTGGAAGGCGAGTCGTTCAATAATGCGCAGCATAGTCAGGCGGACGTTCCGAATCGCCGAAGCCCCACTGATCCCTTTGGACCGAAGCTGCCTAAGTGGATGTTTGAGCTTAGCTGGTGGTCGAGGGGCGTTAGCTATATCAGCATGAGCGCCCGTGTCGTGTTCAAGGGTCACGAGTTCGAAGAGGGAGTAGGTACCACCACTACAAGTGGATCCGAACGCGTAGATGGGACTATGGAAGATGGCCTCGTTAACCGACGTAAAGTTGTGGATGTGTCGGACGGCGTCATCAAATTCAGTGAGAAAATGTCGAAAAAGATCTCGAGTGGAACCCGCACTCTCTGCGATCTCGCCGTATGCATTGCAAGCCTCGTGGTGCTGCAAATGCTTGCGGGATGGCAGGAACGGAATGTAGTTGTAGAATTCCAATGCCGTAAGCACGTCCTCGGCCTGTTCGGCGACTTGGTAGCCTTTGATCCTGTGCTGACCAAACGCTTCAGGACCGTTTTCCATCAACGCCTTCACCCACGTGTCCATCGTCGCAGCCGCTTCCAATGCCTTTTCCATCTCCTTGAGCACCTCCTGGAGCCCGGCCAGTTTGAACTTTTCAACACCCGTGTCGGTCGCAGCGACAATCTCGTTTATGTATTCTGCCCGCTTCGTCACGCTCTCGTCCAGGACCCCAATGTTCTCCTTGATTGTCCTCAACTCGCTGGAGAGATACAACGCCTGATCTCCGCCCACTGCTTGAGATTCGTGCAACGCCAACACGGCCGGCAGCGACGGGCGATGGAGAAGGCCCACCGATTCGAGCTTCCGCACAACTACGATCCTGGGGTGGTCAGACCTCCAAGAAGCCACCACCACCACTCCGATGGTCACTGCGAGGACAATTGCTACGAGAATAGCGCATGCTGCCTTGATCACGGAGCTCAGGAAGTCGCAGCAGTTGGTTCGATACCGCGGCCGTGGACCTTGTTGTGGTTGATCGTTACCGGTTGGCTGGTTAATGTTGATGACAGTCTTGACGTTGTGTCCTTGATGAGGCTGGATCTTTGGTTGGATATCCGCGCTTAATCGATATTAGCTGCGAGGGGAGTGAAAATGAAGACGACCTACAGGAGGGGAGGGTCGATTTTCTCCAGCTGCACATCTCGATCGATGTTGCCGAGGCGGTCACGGTGTGGTTCAGCCATTACTGGTACTGGAGCACCTGGTGCGGTCAACGACGGGGTTCAACCGGGAGGTACTGAGACACTTTTGTGTGTCGTGTTCACGCTGCGGTTTGGCCCTGCGGTTTGGCCCTGCGGTTTGGCCCTGCGGTTTGGCCCAATGGTTTGGCCCACTGGTTTGGCCCACCGCGACACAGAATCACGTGATTGCGCGAAATGGCAAACCGGCGGCGAACACGACGGGAGGCCAGCTCTGGACAGCGTCAGCTCTGGACAGCGTCAGCTCTGGACACCACCATGGATCACACCATGCCCACCATCATGGAGAGCGTTGAGAGCGACGAGGCAGAGACATCAGGGGGGAATTCAGGGGGGAATACAAGGAAGAGGGTTCGCAATGTCGGGGTCTGAAAGCGTTGATCGTAGCTAACGACGTATGCACAGGTCGACAAGGGCAAGGCCCGCTCCCATCCCACGCCAGCCCAGGCACGCACAATACCAAGGGCCGACATGGTTCGCGGGCTCTCGCGTCAACCAGTGCCCAACGTCCTTCAGCTCGAGACGCAGCGCAGACAGGTTTCTAGTCCTCTGGTTGAGGACCGCAGACAGCCTCGAGCAGCAACCGTCGCCTGCTTAGGCAGACGCTCCTCAAGAGCAGGCCGCATCCGTTGTGCCCAGGAACCGACCAAGCAGAGACCTTATCGACTTGGTGATGAGGACGTGACGAGGATCGTACAAAGCATCGTACAACGCATTCCTACTTGCAACGGCTCTGGGCACGATACGCCCCCAATGTCCATGGAAGCTATGCAAGATATGATTACGGAAATCTGCAGAGTCTCAAACGAAGCACAAAACGCACACATTGAAGCAATGTTGGCTGCCGCATTTCAAGGCCAGCTATCCGCAGCCGATCATGAAAGCGGCCTCGCGACCTTGGTCTCTGAAATTCGGCGCGAGGGCATCTCGACACGCGCACACGTGAGCGACGAAGCTGAAGGTGTGCGGAAGGTGGTGCATGACAGAAGCTGGGAGCCGGCGCGAAAGCTCGACGAGACCCTAGCAGCTGTGGTCCACCGTCACGACGAGAGTCAGGCCCGGCTGGAGATTGCTGGAGATCTCTTAGCCAGGCTCACACAATACACAGAGACTAGCATGGGGTTGCTGTCGGGTCAGCTCCGGGAACACCACCTCGGTTCCCTAACAAGCATTGCGCACCACGTGGGGTCATTGAAGACAACCGTCGACATGCTTGGAGCGAGCGTACAGGAAATTGTCGTCGCCGCACAGACTGCGCAACCTGCCCCCGCTGCAACGGAGAGGGTTCACGCAAGTGCATCTGAATTCGACACCCAGATGCAGTCGCTCTCCACACGGATGCAGGACATGCGTATAAGCACAGCAACGTCCGACCAGAGCATTCTCATCGCGCAAATGCTCTCGGTCCTGCAGGGAGAGGTGCTGCTAGTGCGCCAAAACGTTCAAGACAGCATCAGGGACGCCGACGAGGCAACCCGCCAGAGGGTGGACACGCTGCAAGAGTTCGTGGACAGAATGGACCAGTCTTTCCAGGGCGTCAACCGGCATCTCTCCCACCTTGTCGAGGTCATGGACGAGCTCGCGGGCGAGGGTGCGGATCCGAGCCGGTCGGGAAGGGTGCACACGGCGCTGATGAATGCAAGGACGGCGGTGATTCAGCACGGCGACGACGGGGTCGTCAAGGTCCAAGAGTCGCTTCAAGAGATGGAAATAAGAATAGGAGATGAAATCCGCGGGCTGCGCGGCTTGCTCGACGTTGAACACGCCCTCCCACTGCCAGACCGGCAGCACGGTCTCGACGGGGAAACACTGGAAAAGCTCGGCTTTTTGCAGGAGCAGCTGGCACACAAGGAAGCCTGCCTCCAGCACGCCCAAGAATCGCATAATGCAACAAGGGCGAGCCTCGCTGCCGTCCAGTCTCTGCGCAACACTAACCAGGCGGAGACTGCTGAACTAGAGCGAGATGTGGTATCATTGCGCCGTGAGCTGGAGCAGCTGCAGGCCTCGCACACTGGCCTGATTACCGAGAATGCTCGACTTGGGGTCCTCTTGCGCGAGAAAGAGGCAGATTACTGTGTGTTGATGGAGTGGAAAGAGAGGCTTAAGCCCTATCTTGGAGAGGTGCTTTATGCAGATGCGGTAGGAGCGCAGTCTATGCTTGTAATGAGGTGATTGTATACTACTTTCAATGTCTGAAGAGTTCAAACATGTTCCTACTCCGCAATCCATCTTGTCGTAAACCTGGCTGTAGTTGCAGAGCTCCCCCATCACCGACGCACCTATGGTCGCCGCCATGAATTTGAATTCACCTTCACCTTCACGCCTGCACGACCGTTCTTCCGCGGCTGTGCGCCAGCTGTGATAAAAGCCCACCTCTTCGCTTTCTAACCCACTACCTCGCTCCACCTCATCCCACCACCCCCAACCGCGCACATGAAACCGCCTCCACGGACTGGCGTCACTATGACCTAAAGCAGCTGGCGAAAATTGGGGAGGACGAAATAGAATACCCTCCAAAACGACCTTCTAAGATAAACAAGCTCGAGGATTTGCAGATTACAGAATGGGTAAAAAAGTAGAAGCCAAACCTGACGGACTGGGAGAACTCACGTCGTCACCATTTACTCTGGAGGCTGTGGGAAGAGTTCCCGCATACAACAACAGGTTCACGTGGAGATGAAGACGAAAATTGACAAAGTTGCCTCCAGAAGTACATCCCCAGCTACAGCTCTTCTCCACTTCCCGTGTCTCCGCTGTCGCTTCCTCCTTCCTGCACGACTAGGTCAGCTCGTAACAACCTCTCCGCAAGCCCCTTGTCGCTAACCGAGTCGTTTCTATGGCTTTCGTCGCCTACTACAACAATCGTTTTACCTTTGTCGCTTTTCGCTTTTCGCACTTTGCCTCATATGCCACAATTCATCTTCATCTTCGGTCTCTGTCTCCGTTTCCGTCTCCTTCTCACCAACCGACTCGTTTCCATCACTTTCTTCGCCTACCACTACGATCGCTCCACCATTGGCTGCCTGGATGCGGGAGACCTCGCCAGGATCACCAGCCCCGCCTTCGACTGAACCTGTGTCTTTTCCGTGAGAAGTTTTCCCGTCTCCTGCTTCCATCTCCGATTCTGTCTCTGGCTCCATCTCCATTTCCGCCTCGTCATCTGTCAACCCGTTGTCGGATCCACCGGCGTTGGCGTTGGTAGGCCCACCACCATCAGTGGCGACGGATCCGGAGAGTTGCGAGTCCTCTGCCTCTGCATCTTCAGGCGCTGTGCCGATCCCAAAGTGAAGCGCAGCAGTTACTACGGGCGGCGTGGCGTTGAGCAGCTTGGTGAAGTGACCACCGTCCCCTTCAAATATGCGGTCGGGGGCGTCCATCATGATTGGTGTGGAGTACACTCCTCTCGCGAAGGCAGCAAGACACGGGAGAAGTCTGTCAACTTATTTCTTCCCTTTCAGCCAAAAGTCGAGCGGGTGCTGTCCTGGCTTGGCTCGATGATCGTTTATGCACCCCCCACGGTACCTGGTAACCTGCTTTTTGAGAGATTCGCTATCAGTTTTATAGTCAAAAGAATCTTCCTTCTTGTCTGCATTGTCGTACGTGCTATACATATTCGTAAGCTTGCGAACTGAGATTGAATCCTCTCGCTTCATTTTCTGGGCGTGATGGGGGTTCTGGAAAGATGCGGCCCAGAACACTGGGTGCTGATCTGCCATCTTCAAACACGTTTTGGCTTGCTCAAGGGCTGCATTGATGTTCCCTTTGTATCCTGACTTCGTGTTCTTCTTACGTAGCTCTTTGAGTCTTTCAACAATGTCTTTGTAGGCTGGGACAATCTTTTCAAGCTGCGAAGTCTTTGGATCGGTGGTGTCGTACTTGAGCCTGTTGGCAGTTGAATGTAGAAACTCAAGGTCCGCGAGAATATCATCAAATCTTTCTTGTGAAAGGCTGCAAAACAGGGAATCTATTGTGCAGAAAACAACAATTATTTACGGCTTACGCATGATACTAGAAAGCTCAGGTCATGTTCAGCTTGGCTTAGGGTGTTTCTATCAGCTATCTCGATCAACACACAGTTCCTGCATAGGGGTCATCTATTGTGCAGAAAACCACAATTATTTGCTGCTCACGCATGACCCAGAAAGTTTAGGCCACCTTCAGATTCGTCTGGTGTGCTTGTGTCAGCTGCTTTAATACAAACACATATCCTGCATAGGGATTATCGATTAGGCGGCCGCGAGGGAAAAACTCAGCAAGCATAGTTCAGCGCTCAGTATTTATTGCCACTCATTGTGAGCAGGCATACCTTAATTCTTAACACTCGACACCCGTCCTCCGCATGAATCCGTCAGAGTCCAGCCCAAATCCGAATTGGACAAACAAAATCCTCTCAAGAGCTGCCAAGTATTGGAATCAGAATGTCGCACAACGACTTCATATTCACCACTTGCAATCTTTTCTAGACAACGAAGGTCGCTTTCGTTTGCCTATCTTCACGCCCTCAGTTGGAGAGTCAAGCGACGATGGCGTCCGCGATCGCGGCGGCGATCCGGGCCCCAGTCCAATTGATGGCCGTGAAAGCTCTTCAGCATCGTCAAGCGGCCCCTCTAACGCGGCCTCGGATCCTCTACAAACACACGGAACCCAAGGACCGGCACCTTTGACGACTCAGGCAGGAAATAGCGAAGGGCCCAGCACCACAGACCGCGGACAAGCTGAAAATCCCACGTCACCTCCAACAAGACCCACAATTCAGAGGGTTGTTGATCCGAATTCCGTTCGCTCGCAGAATACGCAACCTGAAGTTCAACCCTCACCTTCAAGGACAAGGAAAGGGCGTCAACGACATGCAGCTGGATTCTACAATGAGGAGTTGGCGGATGATGAGGAGGAGGAGGTGGCAGAGGATGATTTGGAGTGAGATAGCGTAGGGTGGAGCACCATAGTGAGAAGGAGCGACAAGTGATGTAGTTCCGCGGCATATGTTTTTGATAGAATAGATGGCAACTAAATCAATCTGAACCTGACCAAGCTTCCAAGTGAATAACTGCTTTAGAATCTGGACCGATGAGGTCTGAACAGAGCTCAGCTTACTGCCAATGTACCTAACCTCTAGCCCGTCTCTTGCTTGCGCTCCCACTTCCTGTGCCTGTGCCTGCTTTGCGCTTCGTACTGCCCTGCTTAGGCGCCTTCTCCAACCGCCGGATGTGGTGGAAAAGATCACGGAATTGCGCTTCGTAGTGCTGCTTGAGCTCTTGGACCACACCATTCTGACCCTGTATCAGTCTGTTAACCCCGAGATTCTGCAGGTGATTCATAGCCTGGGTGCAAATCTTGGATCGCTTTGAAAAACCGCGGAGCACGTCGCGTTCCGAGATGTGCGGGAGGAGAGCCAAGACGGCAGCGTCGCCGAGCTTGTCTGCGATATAGGCATATCGATCGGCAATCACTCTCTCAGTCCTGAACCAGTCTTTGAACGATGACCTCGTGAGGGTGGTGTTCTGCGAGCTCCCGGCCCGTGGATTGGCCTCGGCGTCGTCCTCGTCATCATCTTCATTGCTGCTGTCGGCATCAGTAATGTCCAGGCTGTCGTAGAGGTGGTCGAGGGTCTCGTTGTCGATTCGCGGAGCATATTTGCTCGAGCTAACCTTGGAGCCACCCCTATTGTTGATGCTGGCGTGGAGAGCCAATTTTGTAACCACGCTCCGAGCCTGGTCTGCCAGTTGGCCCTCATTAAGCGCTTGAGTGTAGCTGAACATCGCAGTCATCTGCGCGCCATAGGTCTGAGTTGCTTGGCGTGAGAGAGGGAGTGCATCGCGGACAGTGAAGAAGTCCTGGGGCGGAAGCCTCAGGAGCGACTTGATGGAGGGGTGCAGGTCCAGATCCTTTGACTGTAACTGTAGCAATGGCTCAAACAATCGACGAGCGTGCTTGCCTCCGTCCTGCAGTGTGCTCGGAGGCGAAGGCGGAGAGCGATGCCGTTGGGCGGTGGGAGTAGATGGTGTAGGCGGTGGATTGTCCTCAGGATAGCGTGCATTGTCCTCAAGATAGTAATCCGGATGGAGGCGCATCATGAAGAACTCCAGACCCTCTAGGATAGGCTTGGGAAGTTCCACTCTACTGCCGTCCTCAACCATGTACACTTCGCTCAAGACCAGGACGATGCTCTCGCGTATCTATATACAGACGTTAGCCACACCAACGAGGTCAATGGGCTTCTTAGACTCACTGCCTGGTCGCTTGTAAACAATTGAAACACATTTGCATTCGATTCATCAGCGTTGTCGGTTTGACTGAAGTGCATATCCGACTGCTGCGAGCTTGATCCTGCCATGGTGAAGAGAGCGTGTCCAGAACAGAAGGGGAGCTCGCATCCGGTCCTTGTAAGCAGCGGGGATACAAACTGGCTGTACAGAGGCGTTTCCCGCCGGGTGGGGGGATCGTGGTGTACCAATTGTACTTTATCCGGCACGTCCAAGCCATGCATGTCTCTAGTAAGTGGGTCTCTGATCTAGATGCCTAGTTATACAGACATCGCAAGATCTGGAGCTTGGACGTATCACGGACTACAGTGGCGTCTGCATGTTTGACACGTTGTGGAGGCGTCCTGGAAAAGATTTTCAAGCGCAGAATTCAGAAATTGGACAAGAAACATCTTATTCTCTACAGCCTTAGAATAGTCTGTCCCCTCTACACGCTCATACGCCACTATCCTCCTCCACAGAATAAAAACCTGGGCCACTGCCAAGAAAGGCAGCCCAGAAGTGTCTGTATCGCTCAGAGGAAAAGTTCGGCGGGGAGTGGCGTGGGTGGAAACACACTGTATCGCTCAGAGGAAAAGTTCGGCGGGGAGCGGCGTGGGTGGAAGCACACAAGTAACCAGCTCAGGAATGCATGCGTTCCATGTCCCTGGGTTGGTAGGCGTAGCAAAGGTTGTGGTGGTGATTGTAGGTGGGGCGGAACGGGTGCCGATCATGCTCACGAGCCAGCGGAGGAGAGCCAGGACAAGTCTAAAAGCGCGCAGGCAGAGGGTGCAGACGAAGTAGGCCATAAAGAGTAACATGGCGCCGTAGATTAGGCACGAAAGCCAAATTTTCACGCGGGCCATCGCGCGCTGGGGTTGCTGGACATCCATGAGTGGGGCGTTTATGCTTCCTGTCGTGTGGTTGAGTTGCTGATCACCGATGAGTGGAGTTTTGGTCATTCGCGGATAAAGTTGGTGGGCAAAGAGGCGGCAGAGAGTAAAGTATATATATTTCAGGGCGGTGTTTGCCAGGTTTCTTGGCAAACAAGGCTGAAGCGAGGTTTCGTGCCCGTCTTGTCTTGTCCACATTGTGAAAGGCGCCATGGACATAGTTGTCGAGATAACCCATCTCTAGCATGAAGCCCAGCGCGGTTTCTGATCCACTACAGGGCCGTAGCATCTCATGAGCTTTGACTCCTAGCCAACCCACTGCTTACCTCACACCCGCTTCTGTGGTGTGGTTCCAGTTTGTTCGCGTCATTGACTTGTCTCTTCCGGTGGTTGGAGTAAGGCGTAGAACCTTCTTTGGCTACTGACAGTGCGTCAGAGAAGAGGGGTGCATTGAACCTGGCGGCGTGGAGGTCTGCGATGCTGAACCGGAATTGGATGCTATCTGACTCGCCCAAAGCAATGAGGAAGGTGCCCTGACATTGGGCAGACGCACCGTAGGATAGGCGAATTGTTTGCCGAGAGGGAAGAGACATAATGCCGCGTAGCTTGATGTCGTTGGCGTGGGATGTTCCGAATGTGAAGCAGCAGCGGCCTAACATGGACGCAAAGGCGATCCTAGCGATGACGTGGCGGCTGTCTTGAGAGTGCGTTGAGACTGTTAGGTGGTGTCTGTTGCGTGGGTTTTGTAGAGGCTTCTCGGGCGCGGATGGAGACAGGCCTTACAGTAGCTAAGATGGTGTTGAGTTCCATGTCAAACTGATGCTGACCGTAAGAGAGTAGTGATGCTTCTTCATGTTGCCTCTGTGTTATATATGCACTGACCACCACATCTGGGACAACACCAATAGGATCTCGAGTGGATTACGGTGGATCCCAGTGGCTTTAATTAAGACATGCATGCAGAAAGCCACTGTTCCAGCACCTACACACTGCTTCATTGCGGTTCGGATGCCTACAGCTGTTAGTCCAAGACGGATGCCATAGGATTGTACAAAACTTTCGGCGTTCGAAAGCGAGGTTTTCGCTGTTGGACAAAGTTGAGGGTGACTGCTTCCGGTGTAACCCCTCTCTCAAGGTACCTGACCTTGCATATGGCCGAGTTCCCGATGGACCATACGGCAGAGGCGTCACCCGCCTCGTGAACGAGTTCGATGTCGGGACTGTCTAAGGAGGCAGAAGGGAGGTGGTTTGGGCCATTCGTGATGGTGTAGCTAGAGCCATCAACTTCTTCTACCCATGTGGTTGTCTTTGAGGGACTTTGAGAGCGAGATAAGACAAGATTACCGATAATCCAAGTATTCGACGCGACTTGCTTGAGGGACTTGTTAATGTGGTTCTCGCCCCATTTACGCTCCACCACCATATCGCATCAGTTGTGGGAGAGTAAATGGTCGAGCTATGAGTGTGGTTGGACTCGTTTAACTGGGTTGAGGAGGCGCAAGTTATACGTGAACGGCGTTAGTTTCTTTGGAAGGAGTTGGATGCCAAGTAATGTTCACCGAGCGTATTACTATGTAATAGCCAAGATGAGCGGTGGCTGGCTTGTGGCTGGTCTGAAAATGGTAACCCATGTCGGAGCTACTACCACCCTTGCCTTGTCTTGTGCATCTAGGAACCTTATCACAGCCACGCCGCAGCAGTGGTGCTGTACTTATGGTTTTAACGATGCTCCCGCATCTTCCCCGTACTATATATAACTCATCGCTTTCTCGAGCTGCTCCTCGGATACCAACAACCCTCCTTCGCTCCAAAACTCGGAATGCTTTACTCTCTTCAACCCGGCGGAATTACCCTGGCCGCACAGGAGCCAACTTGGCATACCCATCTCTGATTCCTAACAACCAAAAGAAAGGGTCAGGTGTAGCAGTAGAGGCGACGCCACTATCCGACAAAGACTACTATCGTTGAGTAGAAAGATGTTTCGGTATAGTTATTGAACATGCAGCAATGGCACAGGAAAAGGGATCTAGTATTATACTAGAACACCGGGTAAGATCTCATCTACTTCAGGAAGGAAAACGTTAATCCCTTATCAATTTCAACTCTACTCTAGTCAGTTCCAAGCTAATTATCTTGTTTCCTCTCAGAATGACGTGTGAACCATCACCACTCCTGGCGTTGGCGACTATATCCTCAAACGCCAGCGCTCAACAAAGCAAATCTGGTTGTGTTCGCCAATCTCGGGGTCGAGAGGCTACGACTGGGTTGCCGATAGCTACAGGCATTATGCTGATAATGATGATGATCGTGGCGTAGGATTAGGACAATGGCTATACCTAAGAAATGGTACATTCTTGACAACCGTGTTGAATACAGAGCTGGGTTTGCGAATGTTACATTGTCAAATCTTTTCATGTTTCTGCTATTGCTTATGGTTTTAACGAATGTGGTATGACCCTTATCAATAATACTATTTTTCTATCGGCGGGTCCTCCGCTACCACACCTTCGCTACTCCGGCTCTCCATAGTTCTGGTGGAACTTCACCCTCCCCTACGTTTGGTACTGCGGCCTCCGGCCCAAACCCACCTACTCCCCAATCATCTTCCTCAACCTGTCCTTCGCTTCTCCCCACTACCTTAGCCGTTGGCTCTAGCGGACCTGCCTATAATGCATCACTCTTCCGCTTCTGACCACGTTTTCTTCTTGCTTACGGCGGCTTCGGCCACTTGCGTAGCCCTCGCACCTCTCTTCGCCTCGTTTGCAACCCTTTTGGCCTCTTTCTCAGTCTCTTTTGTAGCACGCTTCACTGGTGCCTTGACAAGGCCTTCGTTACTTACCACTTTTGCCGTCCCTATCTCTAAGATATTCGTCTCAGTTGATTAGGGAGCTTTAGCTTCATTATTCATCTTAGTTAAACACTAATTCTATTACTTAAGGAGGGCTTATTATTATAATTTAGTTAGGGACTATAGGGTTAAGCCAAATTATAAGCTCTCTATATGGAACTTATATAACCTTAGACCCTTTTCAAGGGGACCCGATGCGTGAACTTATACTATGTGAAGCTTGTATAGTGAAAGTTGATTGATTCCGCTGTTGACTAACTAGGAAATCTCTTGGCTCCTTTTCTCGTACGACATTCAATATCGACCACAATGCTCCCCCCCGCTCCTCCTTGGATTGGAGGGACCCAGGGTTGTGTCCTGGCAACACCAATCTTTAATACATCCCACTAGGGTGCGGCTCTCGCTTTCTAATATCCTCCCCTTTGGTTTGATCCCTGTTCTGAACATAAAAGATCCACCCCTTATCATGCCACTCCCGCAAATCAATGCCTTGGCCATCCTCGATGGTAACAGCATTCACGCTAACATAATGCATCGTCTTCGACTCTTTCTTCCCGTCCACCTCATATTCCAAGTCTTTGGGATTACTCTTCCACACCTTCTGCACCTTCCCCTCACTATTTTCATTCCCGGCCCACTTCTCAACATCGAGATCGACCTGCTCCCAGTATGCGCCAAGGCCAAAAGTCCGCGTACCACACTTCTTGCAAAAGTAGAACTTGGCGAAGCCCGTGTATGGACTGTAACTTCCAAGCTCTTCGATATCAGTCGGGCATGTGACTATGAAGTCGTCGGCTGGATGGATCGGGCGAAGATGAAAAAGGGCAAGCTTGTGACACGTGCTGCAGTTACACTTGTAGATGCGGATCGTTTCGGCGTCGTAATAACCAGGTTTTGGTGGGAAAGTCAATCGGACCTTGTACTTGACATCGCCGCAATGGCAGGACGCGTCGTAGACCTTGGTTTCTGACATCTCGTGATATTAGAATGTTCGTGTGTAATTGGGTGTAGGTACAGAGTGTCGATGGTGACAGTGGATGAAAGTCGCCGAATTTGGTAGTGCTTGCGAAAATGCAGAAGAAGATGGCAGGCAACAGCTTTATAGTATTCTCCAGCTGCAGGGTCTTGATCTACCGCGCCCGGTCCATTCCGCATCGGAGATGAAGACGGGTAGTGCATTAACACAAGGTGTGAATGGATATCTTCCGACTCGCCGTCTTCCTTCAGCGGACAGCCAACGAACAAGCGGAAAATATTTCCAAATGATGACGCTAACCCAACACTGACATTGATATGCTTATGTTATCCGTTGCTTAACCGCATGTCTATCAAAACTTGTGCCGTTAATTGATTCGCTTGTACATACATATGCACGCTCGGAGACTATTCACCAGGCATCCAGGTGACGTCGGCAACATTCCGCTTGCGTACACCACGACTGCAATAACCATTGGTGTATGTCTCCATCTTCCTCGCATTAGGTTCGCATTCGATGCAGTATGTGGAAAGCAATTAATGTCAATAGCAAAAAACCTCGAGATTGGGAGAGGCTTGCGAAGGTTGGCTGCTGGTGGCTTTTGGAGGGGCAGGGTTCTTCCCCCAAGCCAGCCGCTTGGGGAAGGCGTAAAAGGCAACTCGGACCTCACCTCCAGGCTCACCATCCCTCCAACAAAGCATTCCCACCATGCCAAATCTTTACAGTTCCATCATTATCCCCATAGCGTTTGTTAGCGGGATATGGATTCCGGCCACGCTTCTTTGTTGTTTGCCATGGGTGCAGAAACAGTATGTGCAACGTGAATAGGCAACGAATATGCGCATCGCTAAGTGATGATAGGATGCTGTATCTGCATTGGGTGACATTCTGGCCAGGGAAATGGCTTGACGAACCAGAAAGAGCTGGCTTTTTGAGTGAGGGGATCCCGACTATGAGGTCTTTGTTTAGGCAGAGTTAACAAGATCAGAGAACCAAGTCACACCGTTTCGTATTCCGACTAAAGACGGAGAGAGATTGTTCGCGTGGCTCATAGCTCCTCTCGGATTATATTCGAGGTATGCCGATAAGTTCCTTGAGGAGAAATCCGGCGTTGATGGCGATGTGGAGGAGAAGTTGTCTTTCAAGCTCCTCCGCGAGGACCCGGAGTCGCGGCTTCTGATATATTGTAAATTTCCCGTCTCCCTTATCCTGAGTGCTGCTAAGTGTCAATGATAGTTCATGGGGTATGTGAAAACACTTGCGCGAGAGATAAAAGACAATTCTGATGGATTAGAACACGGGAACAGTTGCCCAAGAGCGACGCTGTGAAGAGTATCGCATGTATGCTTCAGGAGCTTCAGATAAGATCTTCGTCTTGACATTCGACTATCGCGGATTCGGGAAATCGACAGGAACCCCATCGGAGCCCGGCCTTTTGAATGACGCCGAAGCAGTAGTTGACTGGGCGCTCAACGTGGCCAATATTCCCCCAGACAGGATCGTTCTCCTAGGTCACTCGCTGGGAACCGCCGTTGCTACAGGTGTCGCGCATCACTACAGCAGCCTGGACAGTCCGATATCTTTCGCAGGTCTCATCCTTTGCGCAGCCTTTACCAACTCAGGGAGCGCCTTTTCATCATACTCTATAGCCGACGTGTTCCCAGTGCTCGCCCCCGTGAAGACGATTCCAGCTTTGCAGAAGTGGTTCAACGGGAGAATGAAAGACCCGTGGGAAACATCGGACCGTCTTGTCTCAATCATGCGGCAGAGTTCCGCCTTACAACTTGTGCTTGTTCATGCAGAAGACGACGGGACAATGCCATGGAACCAAACAGAACAGATATTCAACGCCATCATTCGAGCAGGCAAAGAGAACCCGCCAAATGATGATGAAGCTGCTGAGAAATTGAGAACAATAGAACTCGGTGAAGCAGGCCGACAAGACATCTGGCGATCAGGAATGATGAGTGTGAGCAAGCTGGTTGCCAAGCACGGAGGTGAGTCGTGAATGCGCTACGTCATCGGCCGTGTGATTCTGACAATGGTGACAGGACACAATACCATGATGAAATGGTCACCGATTTCACTCGCGGTGCTTGAATGCTTTGGATTGAGCTCGGTAGGGCCACGTGCGTGAGGGTCTGGGCGCAGACCGTGGTGGCCAGTTCGGCTTTGAACTGCAAACGGCAATCCAGACCCTATCTTCAACCTCTGCTCTCGAAACTACTATACTTTTATTTGCAACCCTCACACTCATTTCCTGTGATGTTTAGCTCGCGCATACTGTCGTTGACCCACGATTGCCTGCAGAAGATCGCCGTCGCCTCGCACGGCTTTGCGCAGTATCCGGAAGACGAAAGGTACTACATCTTTGACTCTACCCTCTTTGTTCACATTCACAAAGTCTTTGTCTACGTGCTGTTTTTGGCATATTTCTGCCCTCCCTTCCCCCCGCTTACGCATTTGCATTCCTACAGTCTAAGTTAACTATCTCGGCCACTTAGGTCTTCTTCACAATTATGCCAGCACTAGCGCCGCGCCTTCCACTACCACAATCGGCAAGCGCAATCCGCCCTATTGTACCTCGATTCCTTGACGGCGCATCTACTCCCCCGAAAATCGAACCTGCCACCATCATCCTCGTGGTGTGTGTCGGCATCGTCCCCGTAATAATCGTCGGCATCGCAGTCGTCTGGCTCCTCACGTGCTACAGCCGCGATATCTCTTGTCTGGCATGTTGCTGTCCCTGCATAGCACGGAAGCGTAAGAAGCCACCGGAAAACCCAGAAGCGGAAGATGCATCATCTAATTCGAGCGACATATCACTTGTCCACACATCAGCGCCATGGGAGGATAGGAGGAGGGCGCTTCCAACGGTGCCGCTACCTGTGAGACCGCATATGCCGCAAAAGAGGGGGGACTATGCCCGGAGCAAGAGTGCGAGGAGAGAGCGGCTCAGTAAGGTTATGGAGGAGATTGAGATGGAAGATAGGAGGAATGGGAGGAGATCTGCTAGAAGGGCGGGGTAGCAATATTTTGGTACCTTGGACCACCCACCACCCGTGAGCGGTGCGTCCGTGAACAGACCATGCGGTTGTCAGAGGTGTGCAGTGTTTACCACGCCGAGACACTTGAGGGTTGGCTCATGAGCATGTCTCACTGATTTTCAGGGTTCCACCAACTTCGTAGTGGAAAATAAGACAATGTAAAGGGTTGCCTTAGCTTACCAGAATTATCATGTAAGACTCATATCGTGTAATCATTCATTTGACATACTAATATCAAGAGCTTGAGCCAGTCCATCGCAATTTCAATATAATTATCCAGGTGCATATATCTGTTATACAACCACGTGCAGTCTCGGTCACCCTTTTACTGCTGGTTCGTAAAGCCCCTATCCCGTTTCTATCCATTGCAAATTTGTTGACGCTACTCTCTGGTCGAAACTAACGTATGTCACCACTATAGATGCTAACAATGCTCGCCCTCATCTAATCCACAATGTCTACCCTTCTGGCAGAACATTGTCCATCGCCTTGATTAACCTTCATTGTATTCTCGGAGGTTGATTTATATACTGCTCCATATTTCTTGGAATGTGTTTATTTTCCAACCTCACCACAACATCTTCCACGATGACTTCCAGTAATCGAATTCAGAACCAGATTAGTACCGCTCTCCTAGCGACTGGTGCTGCGGTACTCTTCTTTGCATCCGTGGCCTTGATTCGGGTCCGATGCATGGGTATTCCTTGGAAGAGGTACTTTCGTACTACGTTCAACCCTCTCATCCTCCTGATTTCCTGGCCATACCACCTGTCCACATTCATACTGTGGGCTTACGGTAAGTGTGGCGTAAAGAATGAGAGCGGCGCCGCAGATAAAGACCTGGAGTTGGGTAACATTGACCCAAGGCGGCCGGCGGGGGAACGGAATGGTCGTTCGCGTGCTCTTTGCCCGTACAAGAAAGTGTACAAGAACGCCGATGACGTTCACGTAGAGGATCTCCTGGCGGAAGCTGCGCTGGAAGGCTATACCATCACCTTCAGCCAGGAGAGGAAAGACGGTGCTGCATGCATCGTTGCAAACTACATCCCACTGGAGTCTATTGCCTCCTGGGATGTAGCCTCCGATGCTACCAGGCCATCTGATCTTCACCCTGCCGGTCCTCCTCCCACTCGCCTTTATTCCAGGTATGCGTACGATCCCCCGTACATATCTGACCGTAATGTGGTGGGAGGAGAAAACCTGTCGTACTTTACGACCGATCCATCACAGCCCCCATTCGATCCATCATTCAATCGACGACGTCCTCGGCCTGAATTCGAGGGAAACCGCATCGTCCGCCGTGCCGTACCGGTGAACGGCGGAAGTGAGGGACCCCGGCGAGACGGAGTCCTCGACGTTGATCTCGACACCGAGTCTGAGACGCCGCCCGCTGCCCAAGACGGCAGCAACTCGGGATCGGAAATCTCCCTGTCGGACCAGATGCGGGTGGAGTCACCACTCCACCGCTCGACGGTCCGATGCGTCTCTCTCGACCACCCCAAGCCGAGACGGCCGTTTGAAGTCGCGACTGTTCTTGTAGTGGACCGGGTTTTGAGTAAAGATCCGACCCCCGTGAAGAGATGGGACAGTCTTGACCTGGCCGAATTTAGTCGGGACGTCGATTTCGAGCTCTACACGAGCGAGAGCGAGAGCGAGGGGGACGAGGGATCGAGCGAGGATGAAGCTGGATCGTCGAGCGAGGAGGAAGGAAATTTGCTGGATGAGTACGCAGAGTAGCACAATGCAGGATTGTTTTTCGTTTCTAACCTTCTTGATCAGCCTCCCATTACTGACATAGATTTAGGTGGTAAGCATATTGCAATTCAACTTTTGATAGGAACGCTGTTGATGCTTATTTCTCAATTTCGTGAACATTGAATGTAGTATTTTTGAGGGCCTTTACCTCTTCCCTAATCGGACTTGCAACCCTTTCTATTCTGAGATATCTTCTACGCCATGCCCAAGTTTGTTAAGCCTGGTACTTTTGTCCTTTGCATCAACTCCTCTCCATGCCTTTTCTGTCATGGGATTGACCGATCAATGATATAGGGAGCGAAACAGGGTTGGTTAAGTAATCTAGATACACCAACCTTGCAAGACGACTCTCCCTGAATTCCTCAACGCCTGCCACAGCCATCTCCACTCAGGTCTCACCATCCAAACTGCGAAAGGATGTCTGCCCTGAAGTCACATTTCAAGACCTTAAGCTTAAGTACCAGGGCGAGTTTTAATGCTGCCATCCTACTTGTTCTGTTCTGTTCTGTTGGATGGGATGAAATGGTTTATGAGACACGCACTTGACGAACATGGAGCGTGTTTTTGGGGTAAATAAAGGTATTTACCTGTATAGGTATCTGTGATGTCCGAAATAGGGACGGAAGCGGTAAGTTTGACGTAGCGGTTATGTGCTTAGGATGGGGAGAAGCTGCTGTGGATTGTTGGATGAGCTGGATAGATATATATGGTTAAAATGATGATTTTAAGTGCGCCCGCTCTGAAAGCTTAGTGCCCAGTGGCAGGTCAGAGCTACGGGGTGAGGGTCGTGAGCTCAATTTCGCAAATGCTAGGTATGCCACAAACAATCGGCTAGCTGTTAACACGTGATCAAATGCTCCCAAGTCAGGTTGAGTGCCTGTCGAACAGCCCACGAATTGCCGCACACAGAGCGCCATGGTCCTATAGATCAGTGAGACGTAAGGTGGTGTTGCCAGGAACTGTTTACGTACCTGAGATGCGCGTCATAGCTATGGACAACAGAAGGTTTATAAACAATGTTTCAATTCGAGACATGTTTTGGCAGTGTTCTACGGAGTACATGTGTGATTATCCATGTAGATAGGTGTCAGGAGGGGGCTGATTTGATCCTAGAATCCCAGGTGACAAGTGATACCATGTATTTCGCAAATGCTTTCAGATGAACGTAATTACCAGTACAATTTCTAACTACACAAACCCTCAAACCCTTTCTAAATTGCGCCGAGAGACATGAATGAGAAACAACAATGGGAGAAGAAAAAATAAAGTGAAAAGATGGTCCTCTAACTACTGGTGAACAGATCTAGTGGTTGAGATATCGAGAACAACTAGAATAATCTCATTTGTCGCCTGGTGGTTCAAATGGTACCTCTTTCGCCAATGTTACCCGAACACCGTCATCTTCGCCTTCCTTTTTAGCTTCCTCCTCCTTTTTCCTATTTTCCTCATCCTCCTTAGCAGCTTTCGCTCGTCGCTCATCCCAGTCTTTCTCGAGTTCATCAAGAGGTGGCTCGGTTTCACACTTATGCTTATCGTTCCTTTCGATTAGGTTGCCACGATTAGTGACGCAGACGCCGTTTCTTTCCCAGAATAGTGCGAGTGCAAACAATGCGAGCGTGTCGGCATTACTAACGGCTTCCTTGGGGTCTGATGCGAGAGCCGCACAATTCTTCCACCCATAACAAGGTCGATCGGCATCATCAGCTTTACCATGCCCTGGAACGTGGAATAGCTAGAATACATCAGTTAGTGAGTTGTTACTACAGGATAAGAACAAATACCTCGTGAAGCAGGACTTGGTGCACGGGATAATACTCCACAATGTCCACACTGGGCTTGGGTTTCTCCGAAAACGCCTTGATGATCGACCTGAATTTCTTTTTGAAGGTTTTCGGATCGCCCCGAAACTGACCAGTACCAATCTCTTTCAAAAACGCTTCCGAGCTGAAGTAGAATTTTTTTTTTGAGATTTTTTCAAGATGAGAAGCGCAAAGGAAGATTTGAGTTGGCCGCGCAGCCCTTGTTTGATCGTCTATAAAATATGCGGAGTAAGTCAATCCTTGAGTTACCCAGTCCGAGGTAAGATCGGGGAAAGCGCAACGGTCCATTCCAGTCTTACCGGATCCAGCCACATCTCCATCGAGGTCGTGGTTGTCTGCACCAAAGGTTTGGTTAACTGCAGGCGTAAACACCCGAACTTCTAAAACTTACAGATTTTGTCATTTTGCTTATCAAAAATAACAGGGGCTTTGATATGGGAGTATTGTTCCTGGTTGTTAAATCCACAATAGATCACCTAAGGTTTATAAATTATGCGGGTTTATGCATTCGGTGGGTAAAGGACAACTTACAATCTCATCAGAACTCAATTTTTTCAGCCAACCAACATTATTGTAGTCTTCCATGGTGGTAGGGATTCCTGGATCGGTACTCTTTGTTCTTACACGTACGTTGTGCTTAATACGCCAAAACCGTTCTGTAGAACATCAATCAGATCAGCACAGGCACATATATAAACAACTTAGTGCACTAACCTCTTACTGAATCCAAGTCATGTTTCATTGAACCTGACTTTTTGATATCGGTCCACAGATACTTCTCATCTCCGAACATGCGCTTGGCGTGACCTTTCACAGCAGCATTCGTGGCTTCATTCTTTTGATCTATTTCCTCATCACCAACAGGTCTGTAATTCTGTGCGTCATATATCATGTCCCATCCATCGTCGGCAAACTTGAAAGCGCTATTCATAGCAGCCTCTATTTGCGTTTCAAGTGCTATGCTTGTTAGTATGGAGAAGTATGGAGGATTAGGTTTAGGATTACGAACCACATCCGCATGTCCGTTTATCAATGTGATATCCACTGCAAACATCGAAAAAGATGAGAAAGCAGAATCCGAAAATAATCAAAGGTTGTACGACTCGAAACATGATTCAAATCTGGTAGTAATGACCAAAACTGTGTACATGGGGCGAACGAGAAGTTTGATATTTCGGGATGAGTTTAGTTTCCATCGCTGCGGAAATTGGGCTATCTATTAAGACTATTGTAACTGTGCCATATATTTTCTCTCTCAAGGCTTTGCAGTGTAATTTCTGTCGAACGTGTACACTGTTGTAGCAGACATACGTGGTATGATCATGGCCGCTGTCGTCCGCAGTGATGCAACGAGAGGTGGCATTTTCCAGACGCTGTTTTTGGTTTCAAGTTGCTGTGTTGCGAAATCCTGTAGGCTGAATTGTCCTTGTGTAGTATATGGGGTAACAAACACCGCTACCGTGCCCCTCAGCTTCATCCCTCCAGGTGGCACGGGATGAAATGCAGAAATGCAATCTTGTGATGATCAACAACACATGGTAGATCTCCGTTAGGGGCCATCACGTTTTCTGGCTCAGGGGTTCTTTGTTAACTAGTATATTCTTATGCAAATCAAGCACTGATCACGAGGCACCTGGGTAGTTGTGGGAACCGCATCGAACATGTAACGACAGAGTCATTCGTTCACTATGATTATAGTATTATAATTCAGAGGATTCAGATAAATTATTATAGCCAGATCAACTTCGACGCTGCGCGCGCGTCGCGTGTAGCTTACGTGGTTTATGTGTGAATCATTGATTGCAGGGGCCCGTAAGAAATCGAGCGGCGAAGGCCATAGGGGCTAGCAATAGATCGAGTGGCGGAGCTATAGGAGCCCGAAGCTAGGATTATGTGGACTCCATGTATATTGCAGTTGGAGGCTTCGAGACATCTTGCATTCTCGTGCCACATGCCATGCCACACTTATGTAAGGATCCCTTGAACGTCACGTGCGGACGAGTTGGTCGCAGATGCAGCCTAGCGAGAGGCGTAGCCAAACGCCCATCTCATGCTTTTCGCCACCTTGTTATAAGTCTTCACTGTACACCTCTCTTTTTACGCATTCCTATTTTCTCCACCAGCCTTGTGACTTCGGACGACAATGTTGCTTCTTCAAAAGATGCTTCATCGTGATAGAGCAGTCCAAAAAAGGGAAATTCATTGTTATTGCCCCAAAAATGGCCAGACCGAGCAGTGCGATCCGTTTCACGATGATCCACGAGCTCTTCCGTTCCCACGCCCTCGTCAGCTGTCGATTTATCCTGCGACGATTCCACGCGATCATAAGCCGTTTGTCTGGCCTTCCAAGTCTCGACTGTTCCGCCGGCTACCTATGCCTAAACCTGCTTCTGACCAGATCCAGTCCCCCTTCTTCTCACGACTACCACTGGAGCTACGGAGGCTCTGCTATGTGAGAGTACTTTGCGAACCAGAGAGAACGTTTCACATCTACCATTGCGACGGGAAATACTCGTATACAAGGTGTCGAGAGCCGGAAGAGCTAGACCATCACGAATGCTGGGCTACTCTCCAAGATGTCTTTCCCGGGTATTTCAGTGGGATAGGCTCATATGATTGCTTTGGAGCCCTGACCGATGCTCAAATTAATACTTCAGATTTCAAGAGAAACATAAACTTGAACATGCTATTGGCTTGTCGCAGAGTGTAAGTACTTTATAATGTTACGAGAGCTCAAGCCTACATTGAGTCTGAACATCTGGCTTCAATTACCACTCTAAGCACTGACCATTGATAGCTACGTAGAGGCGGTCGATCTACTATACTCTGAGAATGCGTTCTCCTTCAACAGTGGCCGCAGGCTCAACGTCTTTCTCACAACTGTTCTCTCTCATCGATTCGATGCCATTAGGCGACTATCAATCAACTGGACCCGTCACTTTTGGAAGGTGGGTGAGCTCGCTCCCTAGGGGTAGCCTGTGGGGTCAGATTCTAATTTGAACTTCTATTTAGGGAGAATATCCATTCCTGGCATGCAACAGCCTACGGGGGGGCTCGGACGAAATACATGCTTGGGATACACTATGCTCACGGATTGCCAAGATGCCTTATTTGCGTCATTTTTGTTGCGCTCTGCGAGTCGCTGAGGTTCTCCCACCGCACGCAATGCAATATTACAATCTTAGGCCGCAATTCAATGGGGAGAGGGAAAAGGAGCTTCTGGACGCCTTGAAGCAGATTAGCAGGCCAGAACATTTCGAGGTGCTGATCACCTGGGAACAATTGCCAAATTCAATCACAAAGATTGAAGAGTTCCCTTTCACAATACTTTGGATGAATAAGGCAACTTTCGTGTAGGTGCCCACTGAGAGAAATTGCTTCCAATGGAATGGTGGGTAGATGGCCGGAGTTAGGATGGAATTGAGGTTTTGGAACCTACTGTCACTATGAGCAACCTGGCTTATGTTCCTAATTTGTCTTTGCTCACCCTTCATAACGTGTCATATAAGAGCCTGTAATCATATTTTGCAATGTCGCAACCCCGTGCTAGAAATGGAAATTGGATTTGCATATTTTTTTGACAGATCTGCATGAGAGCTTGGGTACTAGCGCTGGTCTGCGAATGACCATGGAATAAGTCTTGAAACGCGCACGATGGCTTTCTTTAGAGGCACAGCTCCTCTGCCGCACTCCTGCTGAAACGGCACCGCCGGTGGCACATCCACTTCCCTACGCCTCCCGCAAGGCTGGTTTGGAGCCATACGCTACGTATGCGATTGCGATACTAGCCAAAAAATCGCAATGAGTGATTTGGCTTCTTTCAAGACGTAGTGGAAGGATTGAAAAAACTGGTATATCCTTTGAGTAAGTTTCTCTCTATCGTTGGGTTCAACGCCGTTCTTACCATTCTACTGCGCAGCACCGAACTCATACCCTCGCCATGAACATTAATTCAATATATGTTTTTTTCTGTTTTTACAGCATTGCTGTTGTATGCTTGACAACTCGCTCAACCACTTTTACATCAATCTCTGCTCATCTGGAGAACGAATCTACCCAATCAGAGGCTGTTAAGCCCAGCTCCAATGCGGCTATGGCATCGGGAGTCACCTGGTCGGGAATGGGCACCGGGACACTTGTTGGTGGGACGTCAAGGAGTCTACACGTCTCAGGGGCAAATGGCAACAACACATCCTTCTCACTATTTTCGAACACTACAAGGTCGACAGGTCACAACCATACAACATTCATTACCGCGTTGGGCGCGCAGGACAACTCGACAATATCCACATCATTCCCAAACCCAATTGCAACCAACTCTGATCCAAGCAGCACGGCATTGCGGACACTCAACAGCACGTTAAAAAGTACATTGTCATATAGTACATCTATTCTCAGTACTGTGAACTCGGCTACTATATCGGACTCATTGAACTCCGGTACCGCCAATATCTCAAGGGGTTTCACACCAACCACAACCTCAACGTGGCTGGCCAATGATACAACCACCAGTAGTCATTCGTTTCTTGAAGCGCCCAGTGTGTCTCAAAGTACTTCAACGGCATCGAATGGAAGCCTGGTGCTTATACCAATTCCTATTCCCATTACCAATCCCGACTCAGTTCAGACACGTACAGGCGCCTTGCAATGGGTCGAAGCAACTAATTCTCCTGACCCTTCGGATCCTTCATTGCTCACAGGGATAACTTGGTGGGACGAGTTTGAAGTCACTCAGACGGAGACAGTCAAGCCTTCCAGCATGTCTGTTGATACAATTACAAACAGAGATTGGAGTAAGAATTTTTGGCTCTCAACAACAGGATCAAGTGGCAAGCCCACAGAGCTCCCAGTCGTCCACTGCGGTTGTATTTGCCAAGGCAACTGCGATTCTGACGACGACGACGATGATGATGGTTTGTTCGTATGGGTCGTCTTTTGGAATGTCCCAAAGCGACCCAACGTGCAATTTTCATTCCCCAAACTCCCTGATTTCCATTTCCCGAAATGCATCAAGATATTTGGGATTTCTTTGGGCAAGTGCCCACCGAAGAGTGATAACGGTCGCAAGAAGAACAAGAATAAAGATCCGGACGACCCAAAGAACAGGAATCGGGAACCCAATGATCCCGAAGATGGTGACGATAAATGCGAAACCAAAAGCGTAGTAACGGATACCAAGTTCTCCACCGTCTGCCCGAGATCATCTGCCCCACCTCCAGATTGCTCAACGACTTCAATTACCTCACAGCGTACAGGATGCGACATTCAACCGACAACGACTTCAACTTCAACAGTAAGTTGCAGGACTGGAGTCGTAACGGATACTGTGACACAGACACTTTGCCCAACGCAGGGTGCTAACTCAAGAGACTGTAGCACTACAATGTTCACTTCCGTTCGAACAGGATGCGACATCACCGCCTCAAATTCAGCTACCTTTACTGAAACTTGCTCTCCTGGTTTGGTCACGGATATGGAGGTCAAAACAGTTTGCTCAGCGTCTGGTACTCTTACCAGCACATGTTCAACGACAACGAAATCAGTTGTGAGAACCGGGCGCTGTCTTACAGCCTCTGTTTCATTCACATACTCATCCACCTCAAATGAAGCGTGCGGATTCTGGACTGCACCCATTGAGCCCTATCAATTGAGTACAATGATGGAGAACTCAACTGCGCCAGCTTGTGGAATCTGGACTGCCCCTTCGGAACCCTATCAATTGGCCTCGAACACAAGCGCCCTGATAACCACGACAAATAGTCGGACTACAGCAAGCCATCTATCCGTAACTGGAAGTAGTAAAACTGTAACGGCAACTCGAACTTCTTTAATGACCTCCCTCTCAACAAGTAGTGGCCAAACAGATATAAAGTCTTCTAGCATGTCCTCTATGCCTTCTTCAAGCTCTGCTTCCTCACCGACTCCAATTCCACCAAACCCCATACCTCGAGATCCAGATGAATGTTATCATCGCTATTGGGGCGCGCCAAAGATGGAAGCCGATGAAGCAACGGTACCGGCCTTCCACCGCATCACCAAATTCTGCAGCGATAATCACGATGTTGAAGTGGGTAAAGATTTCCCTGACGACCGTTATGTCAGAGAAGATCTCAGTTCTTGGGGCATTCCAAAACGACAGTCTTACTGGATCCGCGCAAATGCTGCGCCATTCACTCAATGTGCGACTGGAGTCATTGACAAGCAGGACTGTATCGCCGTCTTGTACAACGCGCTCGACAAGTGCGATCCTGGCGATATCACATATGGCGTACGCGCCCAGGGTGGTGGTTGCGTGCAGTATACTCTTGACGTCTCTGACGTAGTCAACGATGATGAGCCGCCGTGGAATGAACATGTAGCGCATTACCCTGGTATCGAACGACCAGAGCTACACGCAAACGAACAAGACGACACGATGCCTCAGACACCCTGTCCAAATAATCCAGACTGCCAGATGAACGACATCCAGTGCAAGGTCGGATCCGATACAAGCTTCGACATGGCGGATGCTGATCAAGCAATCGAGGAGTACTGCAACACAAAGGGAAAGCATAGCGAGGTTTTGCGGGTTTTAGTGAACCATTTTGCAGTCGTCAGTTACTTCGACCCAGAAAAATATATGGATGAAAAATACTGTTTGTAAGTACACAGCTTTCTAATGGTTTCGAACTCAGTGCTAACGTGAGGGGCCAGAAAACCGGTTGATCAGGATGGCAAGGGAGAGTTCGTCGACGAGGATATCAATCTGTTCGATTGCAAGTACGCGTTGACGAAGATGGTTCATCATTGTAGTAAGCGTCATCGCCTTGAAATGATTTACACACGTTGCTAACATCGTGCAGATGACTACAACCCTTCAACAAGTGATGGAAGGTGGTATTATCGATGCGTTGAATACAAATTCACTACAACAGCTGCACAGAGTTTTCATGGAATTACAATTCCTAAATAGATATATTCAGGATACCAGGTTTAAAGCAAACTTCAGTTGAAATAAGAAGTTTCGGTATCTGTAAAAAGTGTATCGCATGGAAATAATATAGGAATGGCATGTGTGTCTTGCCTAAGGCAGCTTTCCGGTGCCACGCATATTTATCCCTTGCCTTGATGTCCACTGACATGCGGCTTGTGAAATCTAGTTTCAGTTTTATGTCTCTAGAAGGATCTGGAGGCCAGTCGATGTTATATATTCACATTACTGGAGATGATAAATAGTTTTTCGTGGTAGTCTGTCCGTTCAACATGGGCTGAGGAGCTCGCCCCTTTACACAACCAGCTACTTACTACCCGGGACCTATCAGGTTGATCGATTGGTGCTTACCAATCTAGTCGCTCGCGCTCCTCCCCCTCCGTAGGAGGGGGACTCCGAGCTCAACGATAATCACGGGCTCAACGATAATCATACAAATTAG
Organism: Amniculicola lignicola CBS 123094; assembly: GCA_010015725.1. Taxonomy (NCBI): domain Eukaryota; kingdom Fungi; phylum Ascomycota; class Dothideomycetes; order Pleosporales; family Amniculicolaceae; genus Amniculicola; species Amniculicola lignicola. The sequence continues at coordinate 228,612 of ML977609.1, read as the reverse complement.
TATAGGAAAACTTTCTCTAGTGCTACTGTAGGTGCCTGATAAAACCTGAGGCTGTAGATTACGTGTATATCAATATATATCCATAATATTTGGAGGTGGTGATCCAACGTTGCTGTCGCTGTCGCTCCCTGTACGATCACCGTCGCCACGCTCAATCTGCTGCCTCCGCCTTCTAAGCTACAATCTATCTAGATAATCCAATTAATAACTGCTCATATCTTAAGGAGGAAGTAGCTGGTTTGTTTCATGCCGTCTTAGTAAGAGTTTACCTTCTCGTCGGATTTTGCCAAAGATTTTTCGTTTGAAGTAGTTCAACCGCACTGTGCGCTCACGCTCTATCCTCTTGGTATAGGCATCCACAGTATCCTTATCTATAGCATCTTTTCTCTCCCTGATCATCCGACGCGCGTCACTCATATAGATAGGTCCTCCTTTGCTGACCTGGCGCTGTAAGTACCCTCAACGGGCTGCCTAGGCGGCTATTGCAGCCTTAGTTTTTAGTAACTCTGCCTTATATCATAAGCCTGCAGTGGCCTAAGCAAGCGTACCTTTAAAGATCTTCTGTGATATTTAGCAAGTCTTATTATCCATCTTAGCATTAAGGATATTAAGTCCCCTACGGAGGGATCTGATTGTAAGTAGAGTCTTCCACTCTGCTAGTTCTGGGGGTGGTAAGGGTGTACAGAGGATCTGATTATCCTTCTGCCACGCAGATATCTTCTTGTCCTGTTGCTTATAGTGGCGCTAAAGAGCTTGAGCTTGTGCGTATAGGGATAGAGGCTTAAAGGCCTTATCATTAGTCTCAAAGGGGGTCAGAGACCTCACAAACTCGTTCTCACGCTCCTGATACTTAGCCTACATCCAGTGTCTCTTCTTATAAGGATCCTCCTCCTCTTTTTCACAGAGAGCCTTCAGCACCACCTTAGGTTTATATAGGATAATTCCTATACGTTTGAATACTCCTTTACAGTTTTTAGGTGTAAAAGTTCTTCTCCGTATATTATTAACTACTGCTAAAAAGTCTGCCTTTATAAAAGCCTTCCCACCTATATAAGCGTTGAGATTAAGCTCTTGCCCATAGTAAGTCTTTAGAGGCTGGAAGCAACCTATATCCAATAGCTGTATAAAGTGGGTTGTATAAGGTAGAAATGCGTAGAGGAGGATCTGATTATTATAGGCGTACGTAACGAATTCGTGTGTAAGATGTGAGGTGTAGCTATCTATGAGGAGGACTCTCTATCTGCCCTTCCAGTTATCGCGAGTATTCTTATTAAAGTGCTTCAGCCAACTGAGGGCAAGCTCATCGTTATTGTACGCTGAATCTGATGTGGCTAAAAGGTAGCTATTAGGTAGTTCCATACACCATCACTTAATAATTGACTTTGCCTTAATAATTACCATTAGCTCAAGAGCAACTCTACGAGCGCCAATATACTCCACCAAGGTAACAAGCTTACGGTTCTTACTACTAGCTATAACGTCGCTGCCTCCATATCATGTATAAATATACTAATTTCTAGCAACACCAATTTGAACCCCAGTCTCATCAATGTTCTAAAGATTATTATCTAACACCCCAAGGGATATAAGAACCCTCTTGAACTTAGTAAACCAGCCTTTAATACGCTTTAGAGACTGTGCAAGCTTCCTCAATATATCTACAGGCTTCTGCTTTGTTTTCTGATACTCTGGGTAAGCCTGCAGCTATTCGTATGGCTAGTTATAGCCAACCTGAGGTATAGATCCATTACCCGTGTGAGCCTTAGCAAGAATTGCGTTAGCGGTTGTGCGCACCAACTCTATATAAATACCAAATCCCACGTTATCAACCTGATCCAAAAACTCTTTTAAAGCCACCTGCTGATGCGGCTTAAGCCGCTGATTTATTTTTGGACGCGTTGATCAATTGTGGCCGTTGTTATAGGCTTAGAGGAGTCGTTGGTAGGGTAGGCCATGAAGCGTCGCATAGGCAGAAATATTGGGCTTCTCCATCCGCCGCAACACAGGGAGCGCCTTATCAATGCGGGCATTGATCTCATGGTATTGCTTAGCCATTTGCGCGAAAAATTATCAAAAAGTACGTTAATTGGGTGTTGAAAACGCGCGTCAAAAAGATTGAGTATTGTTGATTATCGTTGAGCCCGTGATTATCGTTGAGCTCGGAGTCCCCCTCCTACGGAGGGGGAGGAGCGCGAGCGACTAGATTGGTAAGCACCAATCGATCAACCTGATAGGTCCCGGGTAAATCTTATCAGCCGGCGCACGGCCTCGCCTGACGCACACCTACACCGGAATTTACCGAATTTTGATATTATTGTAACTCCACCAATATGGACCGTATCGAGGAAGCGCTTACACATTTAGAATCCCTAGAGCCAGGAGAATTGTTTAGTTACACTGAAGTAGCTAAAGAATATAGTATTGAGAGAAGCAGGCTGTCAAAGCGCTGGCGAGGTGTCTAGGGCTCTCGTGCTGCACAGTACGAAAATCAACGACTACTCAATAAACAGCAAGAGAAGGAGCTTGTAAAGTATATTAATCACCTCTGCAGCTATGGCCTACTACCTACAAAGCAATGGCTATGCAACTTTACCTTAGAAATCTATAGTAGAGAAGTAGGCAAAGCCTGGCTAGATCACTTCCTTAAGCGTTATAAAATCTCTCTAGTTTCTTACTGGACCTTTGGCCTAGATTACAATAGGAAGAGTACTGATTCAGCCTTTAAATATAAGCTCTATTTTAAGCTTCTTTAGTAGAAGATTCAAGAGTATAGGGTACAACTACAGCATACCTATAATATAGATAAGAAGGGCTGCCTTATTAGTATACTCTTAAGAATAAAGTAAATCTTCTTAAGATAGAAGTATAAGGAAGGTACCCTTAAGCAGGCTATTTAGGATAGTAACTATAAGTGGATAACCTATATTGCTTGTATCTATACTAACAGATCTACCCTACCTCTAAGCCTTATCTATTAAGCTACTACTAGTAATATTTAAGATAGCTGGCTATAAGACTTTGACCTAGTAATATACACTGCCTTCTTTACCTTATCTCCAACAGGCTGGACGAACAATGACCTAGGCCTACGCTAGCTAGAACAGGTATTTAACTTAAGAATAAAGAAGTCAGCCTAGAGGGCCTATAGGCTCTTAATCCTAGATAGCTATAGATCTTACATCTCTATAAAGTTTATTAACTACTGCAATTAGAATAAGATTCTACTAGTAGTATACCTACCTTATTTAACCTATATGCTGCAGCCTCTTAATATAGGCTTATTTAAGCCTCTATTATTAGCTTACTCTAACGGCCTAGTAAGGTTTATATATAAATTAATGGGATTCACAGCCCTTACGAAGCGAGACTTCTTCTACCTATTTAATAAGGCCTAGACGATCTTATTTACAAAGGAGAATATACTCTTAAGCTTTAAAGCCTATAGTATAGAGCTATTTAACCCTTAGAGAATCCTTGCTTAATTTAGTAAGCCTACTAGTAGCAGGCCTTCTTCTAGTAAGAGCTCTTGATTAGTTCTTACTACTCAAGATTAGAGACGTATTAAGAAGCTTCTCAGTAGTATAGTTAGTAATATATATAATCAATGAGCTAAGCAGCTTAGTAATATAATCTATAGTCTCTTAATCCAGGTTATAACTCTCTAGATAGAGAATCAAGGCCTAAGCAAGGCTCTAGTTAATAAGAAGAAGAAGAGGAAGCGTAGCAAGGCTCTCCTCCTTAAAGCTCCTACATGGTACTATAGTGGAGCTGTATTCTACAGTCCCTAAAAGGTTCAGCAAGTACATAAGTAATAAGCTAAGAAAGATACTGTAGCAGAGCTTCTATGCAATAAAAAAGAGGAGAAGGTAAGGCTTAAGGTAACTAAGAAGCTTGAGAAGGCTTAAATAGCTGAGGAGAAGAGACGTATAAAGGCAGCTGCAAGGAAAGCTTAATAGGAAGAGCTAGAGTAAAAGCAACTCTAGAAGCAGGAAGCCCAGCTCACTAAGTAGGCTAACTAGCAGCTTCAAAATAACTATAAGGCAGCTAGGAAGTCTACAAAGGCTCCTTAAGCTTATAGTACTACATAAGAGTAGGTAGTTGATAAGTAATTAGTTGTTGAAGTAGTAGAGCTGCTGCAGTAGTAGAATTAACAAGGTAGAACTATTAAGCTCCCAGATTGCTATTATAACTAGCTAGTACACGCAATAGAATTGCTATAATTAATTACCTACTCTATCAAAAATCTAGATCAATTGATCAACTACTCAGTACTATAGGCCCTTAATTATAGATATACTATACAGCAAATTCCATGCATTAGGTAAGGCCGTGCAGCGGCTGATAAGATTTAGTATATTAAGTAAATTATTGATAAAGGCTTTAATTCTTTTGCTATAATATCTATCTATATAATAAGATCCCTCTCCTATCTTGTATATAGGCATTGCTGATTCCTACGCTATGCTTTATATTAATGATAAAACTCACCAACTGTCTATATGTAATTCCTAATCAATTCTAGTTAATTAATTAGGTAATTAGGATTAGCCTCAGCTGAGGCTAAGGCTGAGGCTAAGGCTCCTAATAAGGTTCCTGCCTTAGCTTCACCTTAGCAGGGGCATAAAAGCTTCCATCTCATCTCACTCTAGACAGTAGTACACAGTAGATAATCAGATTCTTTGTGCCTACTTACCCTTCAGTACGCCCTTCAGGCGTACGTTTGTTTGATTGAACCCTGGTCTTCCAACACTAATTAGTCTGTCAACTGACCTTGTACTATATACATAGCCACGTAGAGGATTTTATCCTTGATAGACAGATTTGCAAGGAATAATAAAACTACTACTATATAATAAAGCTTATACCTACTATATGTGTAGCCACGTAGAGAAGGTATAAAGAAGCTTATACTACTGTGTATATAGCTATATAGAGAGGCTTAAGTAAGCCTTGTATATACCCCTAGATCAACTAATTATACAAAGACAAGATTAGTCTCCTACTGTATACATAGCTATGCAGAGAGGGCCTATAGCTAAGCCTTTATTATACCCTAGTGTCTCCTGTTTAACATAGGTTGTGCAAATCCAGTTATCTACTGTATACGTAGCTATATAGAGGAGATAATAGGCTGTAGATTAGGAACTACTATATATATAGCTATGCAGAGGAGAGCCTTATTAAGCAGCCTACCTTATTAATACTATTATAACCCCTACCCCCCCTAAACACTTATATAAAGGAGTATTCCCTATACCCTAGCCTTGCTACTAATATTAATTAATATATAATTATAGTTAATATATTAATTATAGTTAATACATTGATCCTAGTTAATAATATTAATTAAT
>ML977609.1:160355-206455 GCA_010015725.1 Amniculicola lignicola CBS 123094 | reverse complement strand
AAAATCGTGGTTGTGTGGATTGCTACCAAAATAGGTGGGGTGCGCACAGGCCCCATTTTTCGCCTATTCCTCAATAAATACGAGGTTCTCGTACTCTAGGCATCTCCATATTCGATTGCTCCAAGAGAGATGTGGAGGTTATATTTGCCTTGAAGGGGAACCGGGAACTCGGAAATAACATCATGTACTTGTCCTCGGATGTATATATATGAGTGGAGGCTTGGGGAGAGGACAGAATCATCCTTCTCCAAGCAACCCAAAAGTTCCTTCCTGGTGGTGAAAGGAACACATTGGACCCGCCTCTCCTCGTCAAACCAGGCGACCATCTTGAAGGATGCTCTTCTCTCTCACTCATTCCCCGCAGCGAGCGGTCTCTACGACCATTCTCGCGAGCGCCGTGTTCTCCAAACTCGCCTTCACCGCTCCCAGCAGTAGACGAGCAGTCGTGCCCGATGCCTTCGCCATCCTCGACAAGCAGAACTGGGTAAATCCGGCTGATATGACCTGGGACGACTACGTGCAACAACCGGGCAACACGTACAATGACCCGGCCGTCAAGGGCACGATCCGCAACTTCAATATTGCCATGGTGACGGTTGACTACGACGACAAGAATTTTACAATCACCCTGCCACCCAATTCAGATATCTTTGGAAATCCCCAACCTAGTGCTGCCAACTATAAGCGCGAGGATGTTCCTGCGTTCTACCGCGATCTGCTCAATAAGCCCCAGGATCTGAATCATGGGCATACTATGCATGAGTACTGGAAACAGGACTCGTATGGAAAATTTGGTGTCGACCTGACGGTTTTTGGTGCATACCGCTTGCCCAGCCTCTCGTGGCAGTATGGAATTGATGATGTCAAAGGTGGTTTCAATCCAGGTGCTTGCCCGGAACCCGGAGCGTGCAGCGTAGATTTGCGGACCGATGCCCTTGGAGCCTGGAGAGCTGAGATTGGCGACGATGCAGCCGACGCCTTTGAGCTTGTATTCATTCTCTCCGCAGGCCAGGATGAGTCATCGACATGGCAGGAGTTTGGAGAGATGAAGTTTGTCTCGCCCGAAGCTGTGACAGATGAGTTTGGTCCTCCAATCAATGAGACACTCCCTAACTGGGCGCATACTCGCTATGTAAATTGGACTTCTTGGGCATCTGCCTCGAGTATCTGGCCGAACGCGGGAGGTGGTTCGTCGACCCAGGCCGAATCTTCTGGTATGGCTACCTTTGCTCACGAGCTTTCTCATCTATTAGGAATCGGCGACAACTACAACAACCCGTACGGTACTCCTGAGCGTCGTGCTTACAGCGGCCCATTTTCCATGCTTGACCGTGGAAGTTTCAACGGCCCTGGTGGACCACACAGCCGATGGCAGATTCCTCCGGTGCAAGGTGCCTCCATGGGTTCTCTGCATACTGTGCGCGACAAGATCCAGATTGGCCTTGCTACAATGAACGAAGTTCTTCAGATTTCTAGTACGGCTTTGGCGACTTCTGGTTTAGTCGTTGCTGAAGTCATTGCTCGTTCCGTCGATCCAGGGGATGATGCCCTCATCGGCTTGAACATAACCATGCCATCCGACCGCTCCCCCGCCTGCAACACGGCCACCGATCCGCTTTGCGATGGCGGAGGTTACCCGTACTATAACATGGAAGTCATCGATCGCATGGGAGCTGACTCTTTCATCCCCGATTCTGGTGTCATGCTCAGTAAATCAAAGAGGCCTGGGGCACCACAACCATTCCAGTGGGTGGTTGACGCCAACCCTCAAGACATCCACACAGTCGACTTTGTCCGCCCCAATGGAACCGCCAAGTACTACACCATTGGTGACTACCGCCAACTGGCCGATGCCCTCTTCCATGCTGGTACCCGCTCGGGCAGCCAGTACGAGTTCATTGACACGCCTAACCGTCTCCACTTCTACATCCTGGACCGCATTCGGGATTCCAGGGGAGTGCTCAAGTACAATGTTGGCGTGAGGTCTCTTGATGGATCGGGTTCGAATAAACGCGCTGCAGAGCTCGATGCCGGCAAGATTGAGAGCGGCTACAAAGATGCGTCCAAGGGGGTGCTGTGCTCATTCAAACTCAAGAACTCGGGCGATGCTTCGAAAGACACAACTGGTCATCCTCAGGATTTGACCGACTATCTGCGATACGATATTTACAGGCTCAATGCTACGACGGACAGCAAGGGCTGGATCGTCGAGGTGCCGAATGCGTTGACATCTGTCAAGGTCGATTCTTCACACAAGGTGTATGTTGCGGTGAAGGCTGGCAAGGGTGCGGTCAAGGAGGGGATTGTCAAGCTCACCGTGACGAGCGAGAGCGATCCCAATGTGCAGATCACGAAGACCTGCAAGGTGAAGAAATAGGGGATGCGGATGGGCATACCCAAGCGCTATTCCTATGAATGAGCGATTGCATACCTGAGGTAGACTATGAAATACAATAAATATGTAATGTTTCAATGGTGTGGCCAAATGTCAATGTGCGATATGTGACGCGCAAGAATTGATGCGATCATTGTGGTGATGGTTTGGACTCGATCATAGCCTGCAAGTCGGTTTATTGCATCGCCAAGCCGTCGGACGAGCCTTTTCGGTTTCCAAACTCACACACTGATCTTACACCCAGGGATTGGAGGGAATCAAACCTCCCTTTGCACACTTGCACCATTCGACAAAAAGCCTTGACTCCCGTCTCCCGAAAGCTACATACAATAAAAGGTGACGTACGCTTCAAGCCTCTCGGCCAAAATCCACGCCGGCCCGATCCACGTCCGCCGCTTTTGCCACCCGCCCTTAAGTCCGCCCTCCGCCACGCGCGTCCGAAGCGCATCCAACATCATCACTCCTCACCACCCCCCACCCCCCACCCCCCATATAAGACTCGCGGCGGACCCCCAGGCTTCCCTCCTGGAGTGTCTTATCCGCCCGCCCACCACCCAACCTGAACTCCTCTCCCTTCTCGCCGCTGCACTTGCTGCGGAGCATCCACAACCAACACACTCGCCTCTACACGCGCAGAAACTTTTACAAGAGCGTCGGGTTCGCGGGCGCGGGATACACGGTACTAGCAATCGGGCCGCCTGTTAGGATAGGCAGTCCAGACAGAGCGTCGAGTACCATGGCGACACAAGAGGGAGAGAGCGAGGAGATGCGGGGGAGAACACAGCAGAGTCCGCTGGCGAGTCAGCGGGCGAAGGAGGAGGGGCAGCAGGGCCAGGGGAGGTTCGAGAAGTGGTTTCCGCTCGGGGCGAAGGAGGGGTTTAGTCAATGGGTACGTTGCGATTGGAGTGTCCGGCGGGGGCTTGAGTGACGGTGGCGCTGACTGTGATATAGTGGGCTGGCACATCGCCCGCTGCGACGGAACATCGCGTGCTGTCTTTCATTCCGCATTTGCAGAAACCGCCTACGCATACCCAGACAGGGTCTGCGCCGACATCGACCACGCCCTCGGCGGCGGATTTGGCGTTGCCACATAACGAGGAGGAACATGTCACCACGGGCGTCAACGACCCGTACGGACCGCGACGGTGGAACTCGGAAATGGTGGAATTGAGCGGGAAGGGGCGCGCACTGAACGAATTCTCCGTCGAGCGCGTTGGCGAAGAAGTGGAGCACAATCTTGTCATGCTGCATGGATATGGAGCGGGACTCGGGTTCTTCTACAGGAACTTTGAGGCGATTTCGAGGGCGCTGGGGTGGAAAGTGTATGCGCTCGACCTGCTGGGCATGGGCCGCAGCAGTAGGCCGGTGTTCAAGATACATGCCAAAGACAGGGATGGCAAGATCATTGAGGCAGAGAACTGGTTCATTGATGCATTGGAGGAATGGCGCATTAAGCGCGGTTTGGAGAAGTTCACCCTCTTGGGCCACAGCCTGGGGGGATATCTCGCCGTCGCATATGCACTCAAGTACCCCGGCCGGTTGAACAAGCTGATATTGGCTTCTCCTGTTGGGATTCCCGAAGACCCCGACGCGGTCAATGAGGATATGCCGGAACCGCAGGACTCGACCATGGTGAACGAGTTCACGCAAGATGCCTCGGAGACGACGAGTGGCGCCAACTCCACGACAGCAGACAACAACAACTTCCTCAACCAACGCAAGAAGAACGAGGCCGCAGCCGAAGAGGGCAAACCGCCCCGACGACGCTTGCCTGGCTGGCTGACATACCTCTGGGAAGCCAATGTCATCTCTCCATTCTCCTTTGTCCGCTGGAGTGGTCCCCTTGGTCCTCGGCTGGTGTCCGGTTGGACGTCACGGCGCTTTTCGCACCTCCCTGAAGAGGAAGCGGCCGCGCTCCACGACTACAGCTACGCCCTCTTCCGTCAGCGAGGAAGCTCAGAGTATGCTCTCACCTACCTCCTGGCGCCTGGTGCTTTCGCTCGCAACCCCCTCATCCGTCGCATCCAAGGCGTCGGCCGCCAATGGATTCAGGCCCATTCAGGACCCACGGTAGATGGCGACACACCTCCTGCACCGTCATCAACATCTCAGTCGCCGTCCATTGCATCTTCATCGACTCGTCAGGGCCAGCGCGAAAACGGTATTCCCATCGTCTTCATGTATGGCGAGCACGATTGGATGGATGTTAAAGGCGGGTTCGCCTCAGAGGAAAAGATCAAGCAAGAGCGTGCGAGGATACTGGCGACTGCGACACCTGAGGAGAGGAAGAACGACCACGGAGAGGCAAAAGTGATCATCATTAATAAGGCGGGACATCATGTTTATCTGGATGGGTGGGATCAGTTCAACAAGGTCATGTTGGAGGAGATGGCTGATGTTGTGAAGAGGGCAAAGGGAGGGGAACGGTAGTGGGGAGCAGGGACGGGGGGTTGGAACTGGGACTGGATTCGGGCGTTTGGGCCGGTATTGGCCGTGAGGCACGCGAATTGTTGGATGACATGGCTGCTTTTTTGACTGGCGTAGAAGCATCGCTTTGTATTGTATTAGTTAGTATAGAAGAGTATAGATATCCACGGCCGCCGCCCCTCCTGCTGCACGACCCCCGCTCGTGCTTCAACCCCTCAATCTATCGTACCATGTGAGCCGGTTCCAAAGTCTAAACCCATATCAAGCGCCCAGTATCTGTCGCTAAACGCCTGATAGACGAGCGTCTTGAGAGACGGGGAAAGTCTACATGCCCTTTCCGGCAGTAGTCCATCTGCTCGTGGATGCACCCAATATGCCAACGGGATCCCTGTCTTCACCGCGTTTTAAGCGAGACGTCATTCCGAGGGACTGGGGCGGACCAACCTCCGCTTCATCGTCCATCGTTGTGGGAACGCACGACAATCGAACGGTCGAAGGAGCATTCGTTATATTGCGCTGGAATCCGCCTGGCAGCGCGCAGCTCCCCTCGCATTCAATTCACTCGCTCAGCGGCAAGCATTGGTCTCAGCAAGCTGGACGCTGTGGAGCGAACGGAGCTGTTCTGCACTCGCATCACATGCCTTGGCCTGCAGCACGACTCTCTCCAGAGTCCTCCTCTCCCCAGAGTCCTCCTCTCCCCAGAGTCCTCTTCTCCCCACGAGTCTCCCGCCAGAATCTCCCCCGCGGCAATGTCGGTCCTCGACCAGATCATCAAGGGTGCGCCGCCCCCAGACCCAGAAACAAACGAGGTCGCCGCCGCTGCCTTTGCGAATCCGCCGCCCAACCTGACCATTGCCGCCTCCGCCTTCACACACCCGCCGGCCCACGATGCAAACGACCGCCTCGCGTCCCTCCAGACCTCGCTCAAGACGCCGCGACCGCCCCAGCCGCCGTCAGATCCCACATCCCTCCTCCCGTCGTCGCCGCCGCAAATCTACCTCAACCTCCTCATCATGGAGGCCAGTCTGCGCACCCAATATCTCACACTGCGTGCGCGAAGGAGACAGAACACCTTCGTGCTGACGTTGCTGGCGCTGTGGATGGTGTGTTTTACCTACATCGTGTGGCTGCGGCCGCGAGACGACGGGAGTGGAATCGGCGGATCACAGTACTGGCTCCTGGATATGATTATCAAAATGTGCTTCATCACGGGCTGCGTCACCATTATACTCTTCTGGGCGACGGGGCAGTGGGAGCGCGGGGTGCGGTGGCCTCGGCGCTGGATCGGGGTCGCGAATCGCGGACTTCGGGGCATGAACTGCAAGATTGTGGTGATAAAGGGGGGGTGGTGGAACGAGATTATGGGCTGGATCAAATTCGTTATGCCCATTGAGGGCGGGCTGTGGGGTGGAGAAGGCCAGAGTGGAAGCTCGTACCACTTCATCAACCTCAGCCAGGAGAAATGGAATGGGCTGTCCGACGGGAGGCCGAGACATAGAATGATTAGCATGGACGGCAAGGAATACGCCGAAGAAGATATCGCGCCTGGAGGCGACTACATCAAGCTGCTCCTCCTGCCGAAGCCCTTCACGCCTGATTTTCGCGAGAACTGGGAAATCTACCGCACCGAATACTGGGAGAGGGAGAACTCTCGCCGCGCTGAACTGCGCAAGAAGGTGCGCGCTCGCCAGCGCGAAATGGCGAGGGAGGAGGGCGGATATCTGTGGTGGACCGGCTGGCGCGGCTGGAAACGCGCACGAGGCCTCCCAACGCGCGCCGCCGATGTCGAGAAATCGGGCCATCACCACACACTCTCCGCAACAGGCTCCATCAAAGACCGAAAACGGCGATCCAGCACCTTACGAGGAAGAGATGCGTCCCACTCGCGCAGCTCGTCCCGCAGCACCACACCAACCCCCGATCTGGACGACCGTCTGCGTCTCCCTGAGCGCGAGCGCAGATGGAGTACAAGCACCACGGGCAGCACAGCGACGTCGATAGCAACTGCTCGGTCAGATTCCCGCCGGAGCACAAAGGCCCCTGTCGTACACGCTACGAACCTGAATACCGGTACGAGACCGTTGCGGCAGCCAACACGGGTGGCGTCGGGCGCATCGAATAGCAGTCGACCAGGCACACCGATTGAGTCGAATCCGTGGCAGAGTAAGAGGGCGAGTGGGTTGAATCAGGCTGAGAGTCTGAGCGATTGGGATATGGAGAGGGAGAGGGAGGGCGGCAGGGGACTGCACGATTTTGGGAGTATGGGACCGCCAGCGTTGCCGGGGGGGAGGAGGGAGAGTGTGGGTGGGAACGGGAGGAGGGCGAGTAGACAGAGTGAAGTGAGGTCCGAGGAGGTGCTTGAGGGATAGGGGAAGAGTAGGGTATGAGAAAGGGTCGGTACTGATTGAGTGTGCTGTGTGTTGTGTGTTGGGACGTGTATGTTTGCATGGGATGAGTGTTGTGCTTTGTTTATTTGCATGGGAGATACCTCGGCGTTTCTGGGGCTACGGCATTATGATTGAAATGGACTGCAACGGGGTACAAAAGTAGCATAGGGGGAGTGGTGATGGCGAGATGGGAAGACTGGGGGCCGGGTTGTGAGAAGATGGGGCGATGGGGTGATGGATACGGTATGGATATTGCATGGGAGGAAATAGGATGGGAATTTATTCGTGCATATGTCATCGGAATTACACTTTTCAGACTCAATGGTACCGTGTCTAGGTAATCTACATCCCCAGGCTACCTGGCTGCCTGGTTGTTCTTCTCTGCCTAGATATTCACATGTTGGAATTTTGGCGATTTGCTTTCTACTATGTAAAGTTCCAGTGGAAGTGCACAAGACGTCTGTTTTGCGTTGTGCAAGCTATGCAGCAACGGCAGGCATCCCCCGTTGAGCACATATCCACGGAGAACTCCATGTTGTGCATTCATAGAAGCACGCTAGATACATTAGGACAACCCTCAGACTGTAATCCAGACCATTCATACGCTAGTCAGCCACAAAGACATCCACCAAATAACAAGCCCCCAATACCGAAAAAATCTATTCCATCAATGCCACATCTTTGTCTAGGCAGTCACGGTATCAAAAGCTGAAAACATGAAGCTGATACAAACTAGGCAGAAAGACACTCCCACAGACATGGTCCCGCCACAGCCCCCACAAACCACGCCCTACATCGCTTCCCCAGCCTATCGATCTCGCTCATTGGGCGCCCGATGCCAAACCCTGAGCCCCCAGCTGAAGCGCTGGGGATATTTTGATAGTCCTCAGCCTCACCTAGCCATGCTGCCCTCGATTAATTATCCGACTTGTCGTAAGCCTTGCGGGCAGGAATTCCGAGGCCTGGCCAATCGCATATGCCTCTTTGAGCAGCGGGCGAGCAGGAAGCGAATGGGGTGTGAGGGCGATGCTGTTTGGGAGGAGGGGAGGAGGTGCGGTCGTATCTGTGCCCGTAAGCAAAGCGTTTCATGCGCCTCCCCCCCGGCGGACTGCAATGCAGCATGGGAGGCGCCTGGCATAGCAAAGAAAAATATATATGGACGGAATGATCGGTGCAGGAGGCTTTGTTCTTTGACTCTTTGGTTTTGAGATTGGGATTGTTTGTTGCTGAGATTCTGTCTGGCTCTGGCTATACTCACGCTTGCTCTACCTACCTGACCTCTCACACCTCACGTTGCATTTTCTATTTTCCATTTTTTCCATTTTCGATTCTCTAAACAACACCTAAACATCTCTCGATAACAAACCTTCCCCATCGAAATGGAAGCCCTCCCCCCGCTCCCGCAGGCAACAGCCTTCTTCCCACAATTCACAGCCCAGCAACCCATCGAGCTGCTCATCCAAGAAAAAGTCATGTCCTTTTCCGGCGACGACTTCGCCATCACCGACACCTTCAAGAACCCCGTATTCAAAGTGCAGGGCAAAGTCATGTCCATTTCCGGCCGCAAGACCTTCACCGACATGCAAGGCAACCACCTCTTCGACATCCAGCGCGAGCTCCTCCACATCCACCAGACATATGTTCTGAACAAGACCGATGGGACTACTATCATGACGGTGAAGAAGAAGTTTGCTTGTACGTTGCCCTGTGCCTCCTTCGTCCCTCTCTCTCTCTCTCTCTCTCTCTCTCTCTCTCTCTCTCTAGCGAGCGAAAGCCTACCTATGTACCTCTCCCAAGCGAAATGTCAAAAACTAATGCAAGTCCGGTTGTAGTTCTGGGAAACAAGGCCATTGCCACGTTTACAGGCAGCGATGGCAGACAGGTCGAGTTGCAGCTCAAGGGCGACTTTTTCGCCAGAAAAGCTAGCATTACGGATAATGCGCAGGGCGGCGCGGTCGTCGCTATGATCAAGCGCGGGTTGAGCGCCCAGGAGTTGATCTTTGGTCAGCAAATGTACAAGTTGGCTGTTGCGCCTGGTGCGGATATGGCGCTCATGGTTGCGTTTGCGATTTGCCTAGACGAGATGAATGAGGCAGGGAAATAGGTGGTGGGACCGGATTGGAGAGGTGGCTTGGGGCTCGGGTGTGGTAATGTAGGGCGTGTTTGGAGTCTGGTGCTAGGGGTGGAGTGGTGGGGAAGGCGTCACGGGGCCGGGATGGGCGCTGGGTAGGTATGCGTCTTGTGTAACTTTTTTCTAACGACATTCGAATGGGATTCAATTTAAACATTGTACACTGCACTCCAAACGGCTGAACTACAGACAGATCTCAACTTAGGTATCCCCCCCCCACCACTCCATCCAACCTTGTTTCTCTCCGAGCGAGCGAAAACAGTTTCTATCCAGAGACGAAAACGGCTCATGATTAAGAAGCGAAGACGACCGACTTGCGGCTTAGCGAGCGTTGCGGTCTTACATTTCCATACCAGGAAGCTTGGAGATCCCTGTTTGTGGGTTAGCGCTGGACTTGTGGTGGATACGACGGTCATGTGACGAGTAGGGGAATACATACAAGCATCCTTCTCCTCGTTGACACGGCTCTTGACGCTGCAGGCCTTGGCCTTGGCAATGTCCTGGTTGACCATGGTCTTGCACTTGGCGCCCATGCAGTTGGTAGCATCCATACCGATCTGGAGCTCGTTTCCTTGCCAGCCGAAGACGTAATCGGCGTGTTGGCCGTAGCCGGTGTTGTCGCCGTAGCTGAGGTAGAAGGGCTGCGAGCCATCCGTGGGCCAGTCGGCTTTGTTGTTGAAGGGAGTCGTGTCCCAGACAACCTCGTACATGAGCTGGGGAATGCGGACCGGGTGCGAGGCGGGGCAGTTGCCGCCGAGGGACAGGAAGGCGGCGGGGCCGCTGGAAGGGTAGGCGACGTGGGACTTGTGGTCGGGAGAGTCGAGGTTGACACCGTCCCAGCATCTGTGGGGGAGGTTAGTTGTGGAGGTCAGGATGGGTTGGGGGGAACATACGTGGGGAAGAGAATGTTGGAGCGAATGCCACCCTTGCAGACATCGGTCGGCAGACCAATCGTGTCAAGCCTATAGTTGTCATCAGCATGCACTTCTTCACGTTGGATGTCGGCGAGCTACTCACTTGCCGTCGGCGCAAGGTGCGGCGTTGTCACCGCCAAAGTTGGGTCCGGTGTAGCATCGGTAGCAGTTCTGGAGCTTCACGTTGGGGGTACGCTTTCCTGGGTCACCGACAAGCATACGGAAACCCTAAAGGCATGGTTAGAACGCTGGCACATGTCAAGTCTCTAGTTCGGGTGACTTACTGGCTTGAAGGCAGTGACTTTGCCGGGCGAAGCTGAGACGTAGTAGATCAAGATACCACCGCCGATCTGTGTGCTGAAGTTGTCTGAGAACTGGTTGCTAAAGAGATGTTAGGATAGAAGCAGCAGATGGTAAGTGCTACACTTACGCAGCACCCAACTGCTTCACGCGCTTGTAGCTACCGTTGCGAGCCTTGAAGTACAAGTTCGCGGTCCAGTAGTTGGAGAAGTCTGGTCGGACACTGTCAGTCTATGCATCATCCACAACACCACACTGTCCAAACTCACCCTTGCTGAAAGCACAAGTCGTGCATGAAGCGCCCTGTGAGACATCTCCAGTTGTCATGGTGGCGTTGAACATGTTTCCTCCTACGATCTGATGCATGTGTGTGGAGGGCAGCTGTCCAGGGTTGACCAGGGGATCAAGTCGATCAATGACCACCTGTGCACATCCAAATCGCAACATAGTCGTTCCGCCTTGACGCTTGGCCCATTCCAATCCGGATGGAGCCGCCGCAGCGAGCGGGAGGGCGAGGAGCGTAGACCAAAGCATGGTGAGTGTAGAGACGCGGCAGGAATCTCAGGTCTGGCAGGTACTGAGAGGGACGGACAGCCACGTTCCCAGAGGCTCTGCATCGTTTATATGGCGTAGAACCACATCAATGTTTCTCTGCATCCTTCTCCGCGCATGAACTGCCGACGCACTTCTCCAGATCCATATGCCGAGACTGGGGAAGCCTGATTCGCCTGCAATATACACTTCGTCTCCGTCGGTCCTTTGGCCAATCAGTCGCGCGCGAGGTATTCACAATCAAAATTCAACTCTCGTGGGCAAATCACCGGGGTGTTTGCATAGATGAGGTTTTGCGGGGTAAATGGGGAATATAGTATGTGTAACCGTATTGCTGGTGAACAGCCGGAACGAGGCCATGTGCTGAGATCTACACCCGCGTCGGGAACACTTGGGCATGAAGCCGCCTGCGAAATATACCCCCTTGGGCAGGTCAATATTTTTGACTCATGGCATGATCCACTTTTCGTGCGTCGAATCCAAGAATCAATACTTGTTGTTTGTTGTGAAAGAACTTGGCGGGTGTTGTGCAGAGGTGAATAACGCGCTTCGCTAAGCATGGCGAAGCCGAACTTTTCTTCCATCAGTGCTTCCTCATATATTCCAGGGGCGAGTTACGGTAATTCCCGCGATTTAAAGTTTTTCGGTCGACTGAGATGAAGGTAATCATGAGAGAACAAAAACAGAGTGACGGCGTTGGTTTGCTCAGAACCGTGCACCCATATCGCCCCCCGAACTGTATGAAAAGCAATGCCGCGTGTTCAAGCACCCAAGCTAAGCCCCAAAGCTTTGGCAGAGCCTTGGACATCAGTGGGTGGGGTTGGATCCGTGTCTATGAGAATCCACAGTGAGAAGCTTACCACCCTCCCGAAGTCCGGGGGGGCGTGGATGAGGTCATGGGCAGGGCATGCCTCAATATCAACGGCCTGGACCGAGTTCTTAGTCACATCTATGTGCGGTCCACGTGGATCATTGCCGATTTCCATGTGCACGTTGGGCAGCATCGACGTTGTACAATGATCCAGCCGCAGAGCCTCTGCCCCCGGCCCGGTTGCTTAGTTGACTGTTCCCTGCTCTTCCTCCTCTATTCCTGCACGAGAACATTCTTCCAACCGTTTTAGAAGTAATGTGGGGAACGGATTGGTCTTTAGTCGTGTAAAATCCCCCAAGAGCTGGGATTGTGCACCCCGTTGGTGCCATACTGAAATGGCCAACGGCTGCCAACCTGGAGGGCACACTGGGATGTGTTTCCAATACAGACCATGTGCTACTCAATAGTCTGGTACAGCTGGCAGAGATCCCCCTTCGGCCCCACCGCCGATCCTGTTATTAAGTACCGAAAGTCGCCTGCAATGTTGTGAATGTCGGAGCTCTGCTGAGCCAACTGTTATCCATTCAACACCATTTCTTCCAAACGTGTGACATACCCACCGTACATGCCTTATGTTTGGATTTGAACACAATGTGCTTTGAAGCATCTTGCCAGAAACTATGTTTTCGTAGAGTCGAACGGAGGTTGGGGGAGTAGATGTGGCAAATCCTCGGTTCTGTGTAAGCACACGCCTCGTTTCCACCGAGGAACATTCTCTTTGGGGCTGCATGTACCGCCTTTGGCGCCCAAATATTTCTGTTGAATATCTCATGAGATAATAAACGTTCAGCATTCAAGAACTAGGTCTCTATTCAGTGCCCATTCCTAAGAAGATAGCGATTCCCGCTCCTCGGTGATGGCTGAGCCCTCTGAGTACTGCCATTCTTAGAACTTGTGATGAACATCGAATCTCGTCGAAGGAAATAGGGATTGAGAGTTCACTTTGAAATATGACGACTCGCTCCCAGGCGGTAGTTGTGGCTCCATACGAACAGCACGTGTGAGCACGTATTCTCATCCAGGGGCTGTACATCAACAGCCAGTCGAGGGATCGCAGCGCACATGGCATGACCAGCGCATCGAGCATGCCAGGGGGAAGATATCCAACCGCCTAGCCAGATGGCCATACGCCATCATCGCTGGCGAATCGAATCCGAGTGCGGCATCCGTTACTGGCTTGGAGGCAATGTCTTCGCCCCTTTGTGGATGCCTGGAAACGTGCTCACAGCAAACGGCGGTACGGTATAGATATATTATCCCGGATCGAAAACGGAGGCACTGTACCAATGGTCCCGAAGCGGCGTGTCCAAACATGTGCCGGAGAGGCAATTCCTCGACAGGTAATGTTGGGCCGTCTCTGACCCAGACCACGGAGATGGCTCAATCAGGGAGTTGAATAGCTACATGCGAAGCTACGTTGTACGTTTGTAAGAGTGGGGGAAAAGAGCTTGGAGAAAGAGACTTGCAATAGCCCGCTGTCTCAGCTCCCTGAAAGGTCTAACAAACTCATCATTGTGATGACGGTGAGAGCTAGGCGACAGAATCAGTGTCCCCACTTGCCCCCAGCTAGAATCAATGCTGGATTTCGCTTCTTGTAGAGCTTGCGGCTTTTGAGTGGATGGCGGAGTATTACTATTCCTACCACGTAACCGAATCCATCCAGGGGATAGTGAATTCATGCTTCTATATTGACCTTGGATTTCGCCCCTCTCTCTTGCATTTGCTCGCACACATACCGTTATGGCCAATTCCAGAACTCTCCAGAATCTGACGTGGTGGTCTCGAGGACAGACATTCTTGTTCTTCTGTCACTTATTTCAGGTTTTGAACCTTTACTTTAGGAGCTGCATCTAGTCGAATGAAATGAGATCACGGAAGAGATGTCGAAGCCAATGTCTGGAGTTTCAACTATAGGAGTGGCCGACTCCAAAGTTCGTGAGCCATCCGTAGGTTCCAAAAGCATGGATGCGATTTCCAGTGTTTAATAGAAGGTTGTCTCGTAGAGCGACGCTGGTTCTGACACAGATGCAACAGCGTTTAGTCATCCGTTTCTGCCATTCGCAACCTAAATTGCTTCAATCGAGGCGGATTGTGGTTTCCGGCCTTGAAGTCTTCCTCGATCAACTTCAGTCCTTCGCCAACCTTCCAATCAAGTCCGGCATCCAGATAGTAATCATCCGTCAAGACCAAATTCTCCAGTCCTGTCGGAAATAAACCCAGACGCAAAGACTCGTCCTTATTGTACACGAGTGGAAATGGCAAAACAAGTTTGCGTAATCTGCTTAAGCTTCTCAATGAGCTCATAGAACCATCGATCCATTTGTACCGGATCACTTCACCCTCATTATTGAAGAAGAGCTTTCCAGAGAGAATCAGAGTCTTTAACGTTCCGCTAATACAGTACAGGGCTGCATCCATGTCGGAGCATTTATAACAGCCGTTTGGACCGCTTCCGATCCGGTGTGACGTTGAACCAAAAACATGGTAGTCGTATTCAAGATGTTCAAGACTGGGTGTGCGCGAGAGAATGTTTCCCAACTGACCGGGCTCCATCAAAGTTGAAAGTAGCCGGAGGGTTGTGAGAAGATACACCATGGGCAGTTCCATGGCCACCGGCATCTCTTCCCACGATTGCGCAATATATCTCGTTGGTTTTTGAGACTGGTCGAAAGTGACGTTTGGCGCCAAATTGCTGAACAATACTTCTTCGATAGTTTCCAGGTGCAAGAACACTAGATAGAATCCCATATCCAGGTGTGACTCTGACGGATGGTACCACTCTTCTCTTGGTGCCAAAACGTCTACGCGCCTTAGAGATGTCCACTGAGCCATCGAGTTGTCTGGATTTGAGCGCTGATACAGCGCCATTCTCTGCAATGCTAGAAACACAGCTTTATTTTGTGACAAAAGCCCAGAGTCTATCTGCAGCCACTTCAAGTTTGTACAATGCAGCAGGATCAGGGCGAGAATGGTATCGAGAGGTCGATGTGCCATTTGTGCTCTCCACCTTTCTTCGTCTTCGAGTCCCAGTTTCTTAAAAGCCTTGTCAATGAGCTTAGACATAACCGGAGCCTCACAATTCTGGCGGAGGCGGAGGGCTTCATAGGGATAGCTGGAAGGAGCGTCCGAGTCGGATTTGCGGGTTCGGACATGTAGTTGTTGTATCATGGGAGCTAAAGACCCGTTTTCAAGTAGGCTGCGCAATAACTTTCCGGTGGCAGGAGATGGGGGTTCGTCCAACGTGTATGTGAAGGCTATGCTGCGATATATCAAAGGAAGTACGGCAGAGTAGAGGATTTTGCAGGTGCATGATAGATGTCCGAGATCGGTTGGATGGAGAGTGGCAATAATTTGCTCTTTGAGTTCCGTTGGTAACTTTGCAAAAGAAGTCATTGTGGCTTGAAAACCTATGTCGTGTTATTGAAGATGCAGGTGTTACTGAAGTGCCCGTGTGATGCAGGCAGTAGTGGACTAAGTCCGTGGCTTGGTAAGCATACCCAATTGCGAGGAACGAACCCGTTATTTCTTGGTGTGAATGCCGTGTATCTGCAACGGTCCATGGAGCTGATGTGAAAATCGAAAGGTCGGTAAAATGTTCTTCCCTAGCCTGGATTCTCCTCACAAATGTGGCGGTAAGGGTTGATGCCATCCGATCTGCTGTATCGGAACCTGAACTGCAGATCTAACAGTATTTTTAAACGTCTAGATGTCGGAAGACTCCGTGTGGTGGGCTTTTGAAGTGAACGAGCACTTGCATAGGATCTGGAAAGCTATCAGCTCTATGCTGCACTATCTAAGATCCCTCGTCTCCAATCTCGCGTTCCATACATACATTTTGAACAATG
This sequence comes from Amniculicola lignicola CBS 123094, assembly GCA_010015725.1. Lineage (NCBI taxonomy): Eukaryota > Fungi > Ascomycota > Dothideomycetes > Pleosporales > Amniculicolaceae > Amniculicola > Amniculicola lignicola. The sequence continues at coordinate 190,633 of ML977609.1, read as the reverse complement.
CTACAATCCAGTGAAACGAATAATAGTACCGAGGTGCTTTATCACTCGTCTGGTCCAAATTCAAAGCGAACTACTACCAAAGGCTTCTTAAACACATCTATTAAAACGTAATTCAATTTAATTGCTCCAGGGGTATTTTGCATAAACGGAGAATCGTGCTGCATTCTGATCTTCCCAATTTATGCAATGTCAGAGGAACTGCTGAACGGAATTCAGTCAGTAGTGATAGCCTTACCAAAAGAATCTTACCCCATACAAAGAATCGACTTACCTCTTGATTACTATTCCATTCCTGCTCCTCAAACGCACCACCCAGCCCTGAACCGAGTAATATGCCGAGACCACGTGACCTGCATCCGAGATGCCTCGGCAACTTCTGCCCCACAACGAAGCTTAAGAAGCGCGGTTGGATCTCCGCATCCTCCGCATTTCTTCTGGTGTCTCTCCTCTACATCTCATTGCCACCTCTTTCTTCTCACAGACTCCAGACAACTGATTCTCACAATGGCTGAACGATTAAAGTCTATTGTCTCGCACATGACGCCCTCCAAGAGCGGATTGGCTACAATGTAAACTCCCCACATGCATCAATTGGCTCTCTTCACAAGCTGGCGCGCGTACGACGCAAGGATTGACTGACGATGTTTTAGCACAACGAAGAACCCCGATGATATCGTCATCACTCTCGCGATCCGAACACCTCTCACAAAGGCGAAGAAGGGCGGTTTCAAGGATACGCCCCTCGATGGCATTGTGGTGAAGCTCCTGAAGCAGGTGATCGCGAAGTCGAGATTGGATCCCGCGCTCGTCGAGGACATCTGCCTGGGAAATGTAGGTACCCCAGCAACAGCATCTACCATGGGAACCACGTCACTGACATGCACTCTTTTAGGTCTCGGATGCGAAAGCTGCATACTATTGCCGCGCTGCCATGCTCGGCGCTGGATTTCCCAACACAACCGCCGGCTCCTCGGTAAATCGCTTCTGCAGCTCCGGCCTCAAGGCTGTTCAGGATATTGCAAACCAGATCGCGACGGGCTCCATCGAGATTGGTCTGGCCGTAGGCGCCGAGTCCATGACGGTTGGTGGAGACAGACTTGAACGACCCTTCTTCGACGAGATCCTCCAGAACCAGGAAGCATGTGATTGCATGCAGCCCATGGGACAGACATCAGAGAACGTTGGCAACGACTTCAACATTTCGAGAGAGAAGCAGGATCGATTCGCTGCTGAATCTTTCAGGAGGGCCGAGGTTGCACAAAAGGCTGGTTGGTTCGATGATGAGATCGTGCCAGTCCAGGTCAAGGTCAAGGATCCTAAGACCGGCGAGGAAAAGGAAGTCACATTGACCAGGGACGAGGGCCCTAGGTACGGCACCACATATGAGGCTTTGTCCAAGATCCGACCGGCATTTATGCCCCATGGCGACAAGTCGACCGGAGGAAACTCTTCCCAGGTCACTGATGGCGCCGCCGCAGTTCTGCTGATGAAGCGTTCAAAAGCAGAGCAGCTCGGCCAGCCCATTATGGCCAAGTTTGTCGGTGCTGCTGTCGCCGGTCTTCCTCCCCGCATCATGGGCATTGGACCTACGGTCGCGATTCCAAAGTTGCTCAGCAGGTTCAACGTCTCGATGGACGAAATTGACATTATCGAACTCAACGAAGCTTTTGCTTCTATGGGCGTGTACTGCCTGGAGACATTGAAGATCGACCATGCGAAGCTGAACGTGCGAGGCGGAGCGATTGCTCTTGGACATCCCCTGGGATGCACCGGCGCGCGACAGATTGTAACTGGACTGAGCGAGGCTAGGAGACAGAAGAAGAAGATTTTGCTCACCTCGATGTGCATTGGCACTGGCATGGGCATGGCCGGGTTGTTCGTCAATGAGCAGATATAGTAGGGTCGCGAACCAAATATTGTATCTTACCTTTTTCAAGTGTATATTATCTGATCGAGGATGCCAATTGCCCCTGTCACTGCGTTTCTCCGTTACTTGTTGGTTCCACTTGTGAGACCGCTGGCTGTCGTCCCGCCCTCAAGTTCCGAAATTGTCGAAATGGCCCCCGTTGCTGCCTTATCACAGTCTGAGCTCGAAAACATCGTGATTTCTGTTGCTGCAAGACCATCGATCCATCATCCTTCCTGTGTATCTACTTACCCGTCAAATAGGAACAAGTCTTTGTTTGCCCATGATGATATCGAACTCCGGAACAGGCTGTGGCGTTCATCTGAGACCTCTGCTGCCTGCTGAGCCTTGCTAGCGCCAAGGGGGCGGTTCTTATACAACTTCAACGCCTTCCGCCTTCGAATTTTGTTATCTCCCTGTCGCCGTTACCTTATCGTCTTCACGAAATCCAGACACGTCTTGGGTAGTCTCCGCAACACGTGCCACCACAACGCACAATGGGTCAAGGGCAGTCTCATCAACACCAACAACGCCCGTCAACCCCAGAGCCGGAGGTCGACCCGGAGATTCGAGCTGCGCAGCAAGCTGAGGTAATGTGCTATGGAGTTCTCGTGGTCGACAATTGAAGTTCCGCTCCTAACATTGCTGTAGGATCGTGCTCGCCGGGCTGCAGCCGTTGAGCAGCGTCTCGCAGCTCAAACCAAGAAGGGCGCCAGTAGTGGGACTGCCCCCGTAGCCCCCAAAAAGAAGGAGACTGCTCTTGAGCAGCTGAGTCGAGAGAACAAGGGATGGAGAGACGCTGATGACGCGGCAAACTTGAGAGCATGGAATTGATTTCGAGGACCAGGGGGCGACGTTTGATGGAGAGAGGCTGAGTAGGGGGGATCCTCTTGTAATAAAGAGACAGGATGGAGGTCTATAACAGCAGAGGCGGCCCTTTTGTGTTTTCTCTATTTCAATTGCGATCAGGTTGGAAAGTTAGTGCCGCTTTTAGACGCTTGGCGATATCTTCTCAGAGATACGGCTGATACGCATTGCCGGGCCTCGGCTGTTTCCAGCCGTATTCATCGGATATCTTCAATCCAACGGGTCTTCTTCCCACCACCCCTCGGGGCTCTCCCATCAATTCGCATGCAGAGCCAATGAATGTCGAAGTAAACGCTACTTTGGCTCTCACGCCAGTCTCGCCGGAGACACCCCCGACACCGGCTTCATCAGGGCGCGTGCCGAAGCGAAAGTCACATACGAAGTCTCGACAAGGCTGTTTCCAATGTAAAAGGAGGCATCAAAAGGTATGATTAGTATCTTGGAATGATGTTTGCCCCATTTCCCACATGTCAATTTCATTCAAACCTACGGATTTTGTTCAGCACAGTATGACTAACCACGGCCAATGTGCGTTGAAGTACGACTGAAAAACGCTGAATCTTGCCTTCCACCTGCAGAGCTAACACTGCCCAGTGCAACGAATCGCATCCCCGATGTGCAAATTGTACCCGACTGCGGGTTGACTGCACCTGGCCTACTCGCTCAACTGACGGGTTCTCCCCAGCATCAAACGGGCCTGAAAATCATGTCCCGATGCTTGTTGGTCAGAGGGACTCTATCATTCCGGACAACTCTTCATCATCGTCAGACCTCCCCATCGAAGATATGCGACTTCTCCACCACTGGGTAACCAAGACCAGCAAATCACTTCCTACAACAATGAGCATTTCAGGTCATTCTGAAGAAGACCACTTCATTGACCTTGGTTTCGATCATCCGTTTCTCCTACATTGCATGTTAGCTGTAGCAGCCGTACACAAAGCCCTCTTGGACCCTACGACAAATGGTCGAGCTCTCCTTCTCCGAGCAGACGCGCACGTGAACAAGGCTTTGACAACCTACCGGACACTTCTTGTCCACCCTACTGCTGAAACTGCGGTGCCAATGTTCCTGCTCTCCAGCACACTTGTCACCTACAACCTTGCTGCTGCTCAGATCGAAGAGCCTGAAGATCCAATCAGCGCAGTTTGCCATTGCTTCAAACTTATTCAGGGCGTCAAGGTCGTTATTGGTCCACACTGGGAGCAGATCAAGGCAAGCAAACCTTTTCGCATGGCTGCCGCACCTGCGCTTGATCTGGATACCCCCATTCGACCAGAGGATGGTGAATTCTCAGAGATACTGCAACTCCAGGAGCTTACCCTTGATATGGCCTCTGAGGATCGGAATGCGTGCACAAAGGCCATCCTTGACCTTCACACATACTTTATGAAGACCAAAAAATGCGCCGAAGAAGCCGGACACGCCGTAATTTTCGTCTGGCCCGCACTTCTGGAGGATCGCTTTCAAAACCTTATGAGTTCTAAGAACCCGGTGGCAGTCATCATACTGGCACATTTTGCAATACTGATGGTAAGGGCCCGCACCAAGTGGTGGGTTCACAACTGGCCGGAGCGCATCGTCAGGGCCGCTCAGGAGCTGTTACAAGATGTTCCTGAGCTTCTCAAGTGGCTTGATCTCCCTCTGCAAATGATCAAATATCACTTTTAGTAGCGCGGAGCGAACGCCTACCGGCAGAATGATTGCCCATCGAGTATGGACTCTTCTTCTATTCTCCAAAATATCTTTTCAACGAATCCATGTTCTTCAGTCCTGTGAAGAGGGTCTGATGTTGTAAGGCGTATTTCTTGTTTGGGTTGATCCATCCCACGTGTGGAACAATGTTCTCAAGGGTTGTGCGGAGAATTGTTCGGAATAGGAGGATCTTGCGAACTGTGCGCTGGTTATAATAACTTGCCTAAAACCTTCGGGGTCAGGGCAGATATGTAGTCTAGGTTTTGGCCGCGGAAGGCGTTGCTGCTAAACCTACTTCGGCATAACATCATTCATTGTTCCCCACCACATACGCTTGATACGGCGCATACGGCCTTGGCGGATACCATCCGGTCAATACGGTGGAGAGATACGCACTATACGGGAGCCACGCAACCTCATACAGCGGCGCAGCGAGAGAATGGGAAGCTAGCAACTTTTGTAGAGATTGTTTTGCATTTATATGTATAGATACAAACCGCTGTTATCCCCATCAACAATTTCCTCCAGATCATACTCACCTCTTTCCACTCCAACTACATCAAAACCACACACGACTGCATTCGATTTGCTAAATATCAGTACATCATCCCTCGTTTTCAGTAGTTATTTCCGCTCTCTCCAGGGCATCTTTAACGTCCAGCAAAAATCGAAAGCCAAGATCCACGATTAAGATCAGGGATTTAAACAATCTCCCAACATTCCAATCTTCTTGAAAACTTCCTCGCCATGGGCCTTCCTGAAAATTATCACCCATCCCTTGATGACCCCAACGCCTGGGTTCCATATCGATACATCCCTTCCAAAGCCGCTGCTATTGTCTTTGTAATTGTCTTTTCGATAACCACGTTTCTTCACATATTCCAACTTATCAAGAAGCGGACATGGTACTTCATTCCCCTGGTGATTGGTGGTTTCTGTAAGCTTATGAACCCCCACATATCCGTAACGAGACAAGGCTGACATGGCGCGTCTCAAAGTTGAGATCATCGGCTACATTGGCCGTATAATTTCGATCCAAGACATCTGGAAGCTTGGCCCCTACATCATCCAGAGTCTTCTTCTTCTTGTTGCGCCTGCGTTGTTTGCAGCTTCGGTCTACATCATCCTCGGCCGCATCATCCTCATGGTTGATGGAGAGCGGTACTCCCTCATCCGACAAAAATGGCTTACCAAGATTTTCGTGACAGGCGATGTACTCAGTTTCATGGTACAGGGCGGCGGTACGTTTTGCACCCCATAACTGAAGTGTTCGGAAACACAAGAACATGCGCTGATAAGCACAACAGGTGGTGGTATCCAAGCCTCAGCCACAATCTCCTCGATGCATACCGGTGAACGCCTCATCATTGTCGGGCTTGTCCTTCAACTTGTGTTTTTTGGGCTATTTATTGTAGTGGCTGGATTATTCCATTATCGACTCGTCAACGACACACCCTCAAAGAGCCTTTCCTTGCCGTTCAGACACAGTCGGCGATTAACAGTATCTTCGACTGCTCCAATAAACGGCACACGTCGTGTCAATATCCACGAATTGCCCTGGAAAAGTCACCTCTACGTTCTCTACAGCGCCAGCATCCTTATTCTGATCCGATCTCTTTTCCGACTTATCGAGTATGCGCAAGGCAACGGTGGCTACCTGCTCAAGCACGAATACTTCCTCTACGTGTTTGATGCCATGCTCATGTTCTTTACCATGGTAATCTTTAATTGGATTCATCCAAGCGAAATCACAGACTGCTATAAAAAGCGAATGACAGAAGAAGAGGGATTGGGAATGCATGCTACAAGAGACGCATACTTGGGAACAGACAACCACGAGAGTATCAGGATGGACAGTAGTACAAAGGGCGCAGTCTGACGGTTCCAGCAGCCAAGCGATTCCTGCGAGGCTCAAGAGGTGGACAATATAGACATTGGGATAAGGAGGGAGGAGGACGAAAAGGGTTGGTGGGACCATTTGGACGTTATAGACCCTGTAGTTTGAATGTGGTATATCTTAGAAGAGTCGTAGATTTATTTTTGGTCGGCGCTTACGTTAAGGATTGTTTGAAACTAGGAAATCGAATAATAGAGACATCATCGGTGCAAAAGAATTCACATACCAAACCGAGCCCTGATGCCACACCACGTGCGATAGTAGGCAGTCACATTTACGACACGTTTTCATTTCGAGTGCCGAACGCTGGTTCTCTTCGTATGCTTCACTCGCAGCAACGCCTGAGCAGTGTGCAAGGACTGAGCCCCAGCTCACCAGGCCTTGCGAAGAGACTTTCCTGGTGAACTGCTGTATGGCGAATCAGCGCAATATGTATTGAATAGGCAAATGACGTTTGATAGTCCGTGTGTCGATTGGGCCCCTGGGTTGCTCTACGCGGCACGCAAAGCCTAAACGATGTGGCCATTTCCCTGCATCGAAAATTGATTCCGAGCACATGGCATAGCAGAACTACTCACCGATCCCTGCGGCTGCAGATTCCAACATCCTTCTAGAAGCCCCTCTCCTGTCCAACCGCAACCGCATTGTGGGGTAGCACCCACACCACCTCGCACCCCTCTCCCTCACTTCGCAACCAGAAGCGCCACTTGGAAGCTTCTCAAAGGACGACCGGAAGAATCGGTCCCCCGCAAAAACCAATTCTGGGACTCGATAGGTTGGCTTCATAACCAAGTCGACCTTATAGGAAGGTGTCTACAAGATACATCGTCGCCAAGAATGCAGGAACAATCTATATGCAACCAATCACCAACACGTCTTATCAGCGACCAGCACCTGATGGTAGGAACAGAGTCTGGGGTTGGAGAGGCTTATAAGCATGGGCCTTGCTGCCGGTTACTTTCTGGAAGTTCTTGGGTTGTTTAATTGTAATGAAGGCAGTGCGACTTTGCTAATTTTTCATATGTGCGAGCTGGGATGACCGTGATTCCTGATTGAGGGCCACACCTGGTGGAAATGAGATGCATGTTGGTCCTGGGAAGAGCGAGTAGTGGTAGGGCAATATGTGGCAAGAATAGAAGTCATCGCAGCGTTGGATTGGGTTGGTGGTTGTAGGTGTGGTGATAATGGGAGGGGCCATGTGAAGAGGATGTGGTCGGATTTGGAAGGGTCGAGGTGCTGTAATCGGGAGACCTGGGAAGGTATAAAGGGAGCTGGTATCTCTCGTTCACAGTCGTCGCATCGATCTATACCTACCATAGACGGCTCTTGCATACCTACTCCTATCACTCCACAACAAGCAACCAACCTACGGCATCAATCACTCCATCCCACTTCACAGCCATCCCGTACGGCCATCACACCACATTCAAAATGCTTCCAACATCCCTTCTCGTTGCTCTCCTCACAACAACCACCCTCGCCTCGCCCCTCCTCTCGTCCCGCGCATCCGCTCTCAAGGAACTCAAAGCCCTTACCGTCTCCTCCCCCGCCTGTGCCCTCCCCGACGCCAACAAGAACTGTGCCGGATCGCCCATGAAAGATGTCATCATCTCGTACCCAAGTGATGTGCCCAAAGAACAGCCTACCTTGATTCTGGACGCGACAAAGAGCGCTGGAGGGAAGGTTGTGTACGATTGGCAAAACTTTGGGTAAGTTTATTTCATCGTTTCCCTGGATTATTCTTCCTTGACGAACTGTTGGAGAGGATATAAGAGGGGAGAAAGGTGTGGAGGAGTTCATGGGGGATGAGAAGAAGCATAGAAAAAGCACCTATGTTGTTAGTATTAAAGTTCAGAAATACTGACAAGAATCATCAATAGATTTTCAGGATTCGTCCCCGAGCCCGTCTTGTCACTCATCGCGGCACATGGGGCAAATTTCGGCATCGAGATCCATGAAAACGCCTGCGCGGAGATTCCGTGGTGTGGAGAGGCCCCGTGCTAAATAAGAATGGCGACAACATGTCTCTTTGCTATCTGAAATAGTAGGGATAGCATCAATTGGGGTAGTATTGTAGATACTTTGGGTGTGGGTAGATGAGCATGTATATGTATTGAGTTGGTGTAAGCTGTTGTTGGATGGCGCTCCATCAACGAGGGAGCGGGAGGAGCAGCACGACGTTCCATGATACCAAAATTTGTCTTCTTCTTCTACCTTCCTTTCTCCCATGTAATGAGGAAATCAAAAGTGGCATTCTATGAGAGTTCTAAAAGACCCTTCTTTTCAAAAATGACCCCCTTCCATCCTTATCTATGCCGTTTTTCGTTCGAAGTGTTTCTTTGTTTTCACATTGTACGAAAGGATGGTAGCTCTATCGCTATGAACTGGACTATGGATATGTGTTTGGACAAGCTTTTTGCAAATATCCTATTACCACTAGACTTTAGAATACTAATGATTTAACCCTTTGAAATAGAGTCCTGGTAGATAAGCATAGCAAATACTTAAACTATACTCTTTGATTAAAACTCTAGTAGGGGACTAAGGGAATACTCTCTAATTTACTATATAGAGTTTAATATATTTATATTAGGGACATTTCTATATAGCCTCCAACGGAGATCCTATAGATTACCCTTAGAGGCACCCTAGGCTAAGACTAGCCCTAGTTACCTAACCTATCCTATATATTCTTAGATGTATCCTTAAGGGCTCCTTAAGGATTTATCTTAATATATATATTTTGCCCTAATCTAAATTACCTACTATAACATACCTTATAATTTAGAAGAGAATTTTACTTTACTAAAATACTCTACAAAGATATATATAGTATAAAGAGTAGTAAGTATAGATTTATATCTATAATTCCCCTTTAGTATAGAAGTCTTTAAGTTTTAATCTTATATTATGTATATATATATATATAAGAATTAAGAGTATACTCTTAATAATTCCAGCTCCTATGCTAAGGTTATATAACTAAGCTATTTATCTGGCCCTATAACCCCCACCTCTACCTAAAGACTAATAAGTATTTATATAAGGGTATAATTGAAAAGTATACATGCTTTGTATAAACCCTTAGCTTTAGAGGTACTATCCTCCTTTACAATTTGGAATAGACTTCGTCTCTAGGCACTGTGCCTATCTTAGCATGACCTTCCGCTCTAGACTCTTCACTCACGCTGTTGAACTAAATCTTTCCCTTCGAGGATACGGAACAGCGCCTTCCAGGCGCCACCATGTTGACACGCAGTCATTCACTTGTAGTATGACTTGACGAGCCATATTTACTGAAGCTAAGCGTTCAGATTATCCAATGGATATCATAGAGTTTCGATAGGATCGGTAGGATAGGTGGACAAGAATACGGTGTCTCTAGAATATCAGATACGTCTGCCTACGATATCCAAGATCATCTTGTGACCGTCCAAAAGTTTCACAAGGCCATGCAACTTTGACGGTAATTGGTGCTATAGCACTAATGGAGCGCTATTAGAGGAGGAGCTGCAGCTTCCGTGAACCCGTAATGCAATCTAGCGAACGCCATACGGCCCAGATACCAAGATAGCAACAACCTTGAAACTGTGCCGCATGGAAGGCAATTCCATATCCGTCGAAATTGGCAAGAACCTTGCTTCTCGGGTTCTTCTCGTCACTGAAAACCCAATCTGCTATACGTTCATTGTTGTCGTCTATTGCAAGCTTTAGGAAAGTGCCAATTCACCCAGTTCACCTCAACAGCTGCCCCAGGTTGCCATCCGGAACCGACAATCAGGTAGCTTCAGCTTGCCCCTCAGATAAACGCAACTTGCAAAAGGGTTGGCCAGAAATCTAGAAATCACTGCCAATTAGGCGTGTTGTCGTATTCGGGTGGCACAGTAGGCAGGTCTTACAGGTGACGGTCGTGGCGCAGATATGTGACTCACGGACGGTTTCTTCACGCCTTTTGTACCCCGCAGGTTGCTCACATCACAACCACGATTCAGCTCCACAATGTCAGAACCGAGTATTGAAGCCATGGATCCGAGCCATGGATCGCACGGCACGATGAAGATCGAAAATGTACGTGTCTTCCCTCGTCTCCCCGCCATTTCAATCGCTAATTTAAAGACTACAGACCGAAAAGAGAGACGCTCTTCGAGCTGTCGAAAAGCGGTACCAAAATATTTGGCAAGAGGAGAAGGTTTTTGAGGCCGATGCGCCATCGTGTACGGAGTATCCGCCGGGCTCTATCACCGACGACGCCCTCAGAGCCGCAGTTCCCAAGTTTTTTGGTGGGTATTCTATTAGCTCGGCGGAGCATCCCCGCTAATGGGTTTAGGAACGATGGCATATCCGTAAATCGGTCTATCTATTTGCCATAATCTACTTACTGACCAGTGTAGATATGTTAATGGCTCAGCACACCTAGGTCATGCCTTCACCATGTCGAAGATAGAATTCGGAAGCCGTGTAGCAAGGGCACAAGGAAAGCGAACCTTGTACCCTCAAGGTTACCACGCCACTGGCATGCCCATCAAGGCATGTGCAGACAAACTTGTTCACGAGATCGAACTGTTCGGCAAGAATCTTGAGCGTTACGAAGAAGGCAGTATTGATGAGGCTCCTCTCCCAATCCAAGAACAACCTCAGCAACGGGGAGATGATGTCACGAAGTTCACTAATGTTCGTAAAGGTAAGAAGAGTTGTATGACTTCGAGTTAGTCGCAACTAATTGAGAGTAAATCTAACTGCTCAAAACAGGAAAGGCTGCGCTCAAAACTACCAAGGCGAAGTACCAGTTCCAGGTTATGCTGTCACTTGGTATACCCCGAACCGACATACACAAGTTTGCCGATGCACAATACTGGCTTCGCTTTTTCCCACAGTTATGGCAGGAACATCTTAGTGCGTTTGGCTGTGGAATTGATTGGCGCCGTGGCTTCATCACCACCGACGCGAACCTCTATTACGATTCATTTGTGCGCTGGCAGATGAGACGACTGAAAGCCCTCGGGAAGATCCAATTTGGAAAGCGGTACTCTATTTATTCACCGAAGGACCGTCAGCCTTGTCTGGACCATGACCGAGCTGAAGGCGAGTCTGTTCGAGTTCAAGAATATACAATCATCAAATGCAAAGTGGTACAGTGGTCTGAACGTACACAGAATATCCTCTCAGGCAAAATCCCTGACGATGCGAACGTTTTCATGGTTCCAGCGACCCTCCGTCCCGAAACAATGTACGGCCAGACGAATTTGTTCGTCTCTCCCAGTATCACCTATGGTGTTTTTCGCGTATCAGAGAAGGACTTCTTTTTCATGACTAACAGAGCTGCTCGAAACTTGGCCTTTCAAGGTATCTTCCCAGAATGGGGAAATTTTCCCAAAGTTGCGGAACTGAATGGATACGACGTGATTGGCTCTGTAGTTAATGCACCGATGAGCCAACTCCAGAATGTATACGTGGTCCCCATGGACACCATCAAAGAAGACAAAGGGACAGGCGTGGTCACATCAGTACCGTCGGATAGCCCAGATGATTACACTATGACGATCGAGCTGTCCAAGAAGGCCGATTACTATGGCATCCGTGCAGAATGGGTTCCCCTCGACATTCTACCCATCATCGACACACCTGGCTACGGGAACTTAATAGCCCCGACTTTATGCAAAAACATGAGGATCAACACCCCCAAAAGCTCTCAGCTCCCAGAGGCTAAGGAGCAAGCGTATAAAATTGGCTTCTATCAAGGAAAGATGCTCGTTGGCGAGTTTTCCGGTAAGCCCGTTCAGGAAGCCAAAAATCTCGTTCGTCAGAGTCTGCTGGACACCAACGATGCGATTGCGTACTGCGAGCCTGATGGGTTGGCAATATCGCGTTCTGGAGATGAATGCGTTGCGGCGTACTTGGACCAGTGGTTCCTTACCTACGGTCCTGGCGATGAAGCTTGGAGAGAGGATGTCCTCGGTCACGTTCGCGGGGAGGATGGCCAAAACTTCAACAGCTTCACTTCTGCGACGAAGAACGCCATTGAGCATACACTAGGCTGGTTAACACAGTGGTGCGTCACTCGACAATATGGCCTGGGTACCAAACTGCCTTGGGACGAGTCTGAACTGGTGGAGGGCCTTTCAGATTCGACTATCTACATGGCATACTATACCATTGCTCATTATCTTCACTCCGACATATACGGCACCAAACGCGGTATCGGCAACATTGAGGCGTCTCAAATGACAGATGAAGTGTGGGACTATGTCTTTGCGATTCGGGACCATGTCACTGCCACCGATATTAACAAGGATGTCCTGGAGGTCATGCGAAGGGAGTTCACGTACTGGTATCCTGTAGACATCCGTGTCAGCGGAAAAGATCTCATCACCAATCACTTGACGTTTTTCCTCTACATCCATCAAGCTCTCTGGGGCAAGTCACCCCAGTATTTACCCAAGGCCATTAGGATCAACGGCCACGTGACTTTGAATGGAGGGAAGATGAGCAAAAGCACTGGAAATTTCCTCACCCTCGACACCGCAATCCAGAAATTCGGGGCCGATGCTACTAGGATTGCACTTGCTGATGCAGGCGACGGCATTGAAGATGCGAATTTCGAGGAAACGGTCGCTAACGCTATTGTGCTCAAGCTTTTTGAGCTGCGAAAGTGGTCTGAAGACGTCATTTCTGGAGTCCGCATTCTTAAAGAGAGTGAAAATTTCGTCTCAGTCCGAGACTCAGAGCGAATCAAGAATGGAGACACCATCCAAAGGACTGGGCAAAAACTCTTCTGGGATGAGCTCTTCGAGAATGAGCTCAAAATTCTTGTGCAAGAAACAGTGCAGCAGTTCGAAGCGTGGGTACTATTCTTTATTCTGATAGACCAAAGCTAAGCTTCCCACAGCACAAATTACAAAGCAGCGCTTAAGTCAGGATTCTATGACTTTGTGGCCGCACGCGACAGCTACCGTGTGTACACCGCTTCCGCCTCCCTTGGCATGCATCAGCATTGTGTTCGCCGCTATGTCGAACTTCAGGCTCTCATGATCTGTGTCATTACACCTCATTGGGCTGATTACATTTGGAGAGAGGTTTTGAAGAAGGTATGTCGAATCGATTTTGGCCCATTTTAATTGTGTTTGTCAACCCTACAACTAACACTACGATCCTAAGAACTCGACCATACAAGCGGCTAGATTTCCGCAAGTCGATTCGTCCAACCCATCACTCATAGCAACGTCACAATACATCCGCTCCGTCTTGACTTCCGTCAGCGCAGCCGACAGCACACAACAGAAACGCCTTGCAAAAGGCAAGGATGTGCGCTACAATCCGAAACAACCGAAGCGCTTGACCGTCTTCGTGGCAAAGTCGTGGCCAGCATGGCAAACAAAGTACATCGACCTCGTCCGCGAAATGCTTGATGGCATTAGCCTGGACGTCAAGGAGGTAATCAAGAAAGTGGACAAGAAGGATATGAAGAAGGCCATGCCCTTTATACAACGCCTGAATCGTAGACTGGCGTCTGGCGAGCCAAAAGCTGCCGTCTTTGAACGGAACCTCGGGTTCGACGAGGTACAAGTCCTGAAAGAGTTGGTGTCCGGGCTCACTTCTATGATGCCAAAGTTAAAAGAGGTGGAGATTGTGTGTGTAGAGGAGGGTTCGGGTGTGGGATTTAGAGTCAATGGCAAGGAGGAGGAAAGAGTAGAGGATTTGCCACAGGCTGCTGGTTCTGCGGAGCCGGGCTCACCTTCTTTCCACCTCGCCAATCTTGAGAGTTCATGATAGGAAGGGCCTCTCACACGAGAGAATTGAGATATCCGAAAAAGGTGTACGACCTTTAGCGCAATGGAAAATATTACAGGTGCTGCCAGTACAGCTCCGAAGATTCATCATTACTCCAGCTTTCCGTAAACGAACGGCGACGCAGAAGCCATCACGTAATATCAAAGGTACCCTCATGTGTGAAGGCATTAGACAGGCTCAGCCGCAAGATCATGTGCAACAGAAGTAGATAGATGCAGTTAGCAACTAAGCATTGAAAAGTAATCGGTATATTGACCGCTTTGCTGCTCGCAGGAGCCCGGGAAACAGATAAGCATTAACGGGTAGTAACTTGCTGCTAGATTTCGGTGCTACAGGCAGGGAGAACGGCTAACAAGCTCTGGCCACATCCTTGTGAGACTATATATAGAGAGCTATATAATTCTTTACCTAATCCTATCCTAAATTAACTCAAGTTATCATAACAACTCTTATATTAGTAGATTGTTCTTCTATAGAATCTAGATAGGCTGATATATTGTCTTTTGTACAGTTAGCTTGCTGCTTCAGAAGATTCTCATCATAGCGAAACTGAACCAGCCCCTCAAAGGCGACAATGGAGAAGTGGCACGGCTGCAGAGAAAGCTAGCCGAGGCATTTGAACTGAAGGGAGATCTGGAAGAGGCGTTGGAGCTCAAGCTGGGCGCAGAGGCAAAGCGGAAGGAGATTCAAGGCCAGCGATTTGATAAATCACCTGACAGTGATTTGAGTTACTCCATAATGAACTTTCATGTATTCTGGTAGGCATAATCAAGCATCGAAGGGAACGGGAACGTTGTTAGCGTTCTAGTAATAGGACTCGGCACAATGAAGTTACTATCACAAATACACGACCCTAGCCAAAATATCACGAGCATGTTACACCACGTCCAGGAATTTCTAGTATGTTTGTAACCCCTCATAGTATCAGTCAAATCCCAGGTCAGGTTTACTCTGCATAACGAACCCTCAACGGAGGATAGGGCTACCCCACGATTCCTTCCTGTGTCTACTCGACCTGATCAGTCAAGATGAAAATTGTCAATCTCACTTCAATGCTACTGCGGATTGGCGCATTACTTGGAGCTTCTCGGTTCTCAAAAACTGCATGGGGGCAAGCTAACAGGATAGGTAAGCACATGGTAACGGCAGTAATACTGAGAATTGCAGGAGGTACGTGACTCACTTTTCCAGCTTGTAGCCTGATATAGTTTACACTCAGTGTCGTAATTAACGAAGGCAGTGAGTTCATCTGTAGCTTGCTTCCGTAGCCAGTGCCACTTCTGCTCGGGATTGAACCGCCGGTAGTACATTTCAACTGTGAAATCAGGTGTAACTCGATCTACAGCAATCAAGTCACCTGTATCGATTGTTCGAGGATCACATATGATGAAGGGTCAACCCTCAACCTAATTATTGATTGGGCGCTAGACACTGACTGTGTGAGCAATGTTGCTCCATGTCGAAAGTCTGATGTTGAACAAACTTGACAATTCGAGCCTGGGACTTGTGATTGACATAGGTCATGATTTCATCCTCTGTCAGCTGGCTTCGAATCCGATTTGGTCCTCCGTTCACTGTGTGGCCGATATGGACAGGAAACACAGGTGGTGCAGCCACTGTTCTCCCCGTCTCTTCATCCTCCTGGTAAGCAGACAAATCCAGATAACTGCTCCGAAGCTGCGTATAGGAGTAGATATAATAAGTATTTACTTCGATTTTCATACGGCTTAAGTAGAAACCTATCTAATAATCATAGCAGATCGCATGACTAGCCTTAAACCCCTTTGAAACCTACTCCGTAATTTCACCGCACTAAGTCCTAATTTATACTTTAATTTTATTCAACAACTACTTTACGTCGTATTCAAGGAACCGAAATTTATTTTATTCTACTATAAATATATCTAACCTATACTCTGAAGTATCTTTAATCTTATTCTCTCATATGTCTCATGTCCCGTGACAGGCCACAGACTTGTAACAGCCTACTACAACATTACCACACTACCACACCTCAGACCCCAACACCAATCCCCCCTCTTTCCCATAGCAAAGCACATGCATCCTTTAAAATTCCTAGAACAACACACCACATACGCAGGTAGTCGTGTAATTTCAGACACACGGCGCGAGCCGGTGCGAGAGTAGATCCATTCCTTTCAAATACCAGCATAGAGATTGCAGTACATAAACAGCAAGCGAACAGGAACAAAGAAACAACCAGGTACGTTTAATATACCCAACCACACAAAGCCGACCCTGGAAATGAACTTTTCTTCGTTTCGGTAAGCCGGTGTTGAAGCGTGATTGCAATATTGGTGATGATAGTGTCGTATCAAGCCCAATGATGACGAGCAGGAGATCAGGTGCTATCTCCCACTCCCACCGGCAAAATTTTAACGCGCTAGTGTCCCTATTGCCTCATCAAGGGCATCTCTCTTCGTCTTACTCATCCCACATGGATAGATTGATGCTGTCTTTTATACTCCCGGGGCAACACTGCACATTGATTCTGCTTAGAATCGGTTTAATGCTGAAAGGGAGGCCATAGGTGGAAATGAATCCGTGTTTTAGACACTCGGGAAGCTGTATGTGTGGAGAGGAGTGAGGAAGAAGGATGAGAGTAGGAAGTTTTGCTATATATATATATATATATACTCGGGCAGGGCTAGTTGGGAAGAGCCGGGAACACAGAGATATCAGCGTTAAATCTTTGGCGCCGCTGCACCAATTCTGTAGAGCCAACTCTCGCATTTCCCGCCTCAACCTCCCACAACGCCTTCCTGTTCTACATCACCAGCCAAGGCTTCCCCTCACACATGGTGATCGTAAACAACCTTTTCAGTCCTGCCCCATATACATGCATGCCATTGCGCCGACAGTTTTTTAGCCTCTCCGAACACACCCCCCCATGCCCTTTATTCAGTTTAGCTTCCGCCACCAAAACAATCCATTGAGGAGCGGATCTTGGTCCTTTAAACCCAAGTTTTAAACCCCAAAGCACACCCTCACGATAAACTCTTCAGTATTTTAGTTCCCGAGGCTAGGCAGGCAGAGTGTAGCGTAGGGAACGGGAAAGGGAGCGAAGGGAAAAGAGGGTGGGGGGGAGGGTGTATATACACCCCTCTACGCTCGGTATTTTGGGTAGGGGGTATACTCGGATGGGATGAGGTGCGGTACGGGGTATGGTACATACATGAAGTGGTGGACAGCATCACCACCGACCACCGATCACTCATCATGTCTTTGACCACGGCGCAATACATGGCAAGACTAACCACCGACACATCGTAGTCACCTCTCGTGCATTTTAGACGGTAATTATTCTAGACGTGCCAGCCGGCTACGGGGGCATTATACCATGTGCATCTCCTTTTTAGAGCGCGGGAGAGGGCGCTGTCGTCCATCAGGGCGGTTATCGGTGTTTTTAGGTTTGGAGATGGGTGCGTGGGTGGTGGTGAAGGGAGGGGAAGGGGAAGGAGGGGGTTTATATACACCTGGATCTGGAGATAGAAATCATGCTCACCATCATCACATTTCTATGCGCACAGTACATTTCGCCCTAGACACGAGCAAGGAAATGTACAAACCCAAGCGCCTCTAAAAGATACCATATAGAGACTATGCAATGCAATACAATGCTTTTACTTGATTCATCCATTGCTCCCTCGATTCCGACACAGCAACCCCCCCACCTACCCCTCCGCCAACCTCCCCAGCGCATCCCCCTCAACCCTCAACCCAACCCACTCCCCCTTCCTCGTGGCCCCCAAACTCTCATAAAACGCCAAACTCGGCGTATTCCAATCCAAACAACTCCATTCCAACCTCGTGCCATCGACCTTGACCACTTCCTTCGCCAGCCGCTTAATCAGTGCCTTCCCATACCCCTTCTTCCTGTACTCTGGGCGAACGAACAAGTCTTCGAGATAGATGCCCGGCCGACCGGTCCAGGTGCTGTAGTTGTAAAAGTAGAGGGCCATGCCTGCGACTTTCTCATCCTGGCCTTCTATCGGAGGGGCGATGAGGAGGAGGGTTCGTGCGGTGCCGGGGGAGAATGTGGGGGAATCAGAGGGGGATGAGGGGTCGGCGTGGGAGAGGGTTTGGGCGAGGAGCTCGGGGGTGGCTTTTACGGTGTCGGTGGCGTTTTCGTAGGCGGCGAGCTCGTGGATGAGGGAGAAGATGGTGTTGACATCTGGTTGGTGTGAATACCGAGCTGGAGTGCATGGGTGAGAAAATGCGGGGTGGAATACGGACCTTCACGCGTCGCGTGGCGGATGGTGGAGCCGTCTGGTGGCATTGTGAGTGTAGAGAACTGAGGTAGATGGTGTTTGAACTGTTAGACTCGCTTCAGGGCGGGGGACATGTATTTATGAATATTGTGTTGGACGCGCCCTACGAGTAAAAAGTCGGAGTTCGGAATGTACAAGTTGATAGTGACGCACCGCCGAAGCCGCCGATTGGTGGGCCGCCCTCTTACTGCAACTGAACATTTCAACGAGCAACTACGGTGATACTCGTCCTTGTGGTACTTTTCCGCGATGATCGACACCGGAAAACAGGGATGCGTCTACGGGAGAAGTGTATGGCTGAAGGGGGCCTGCGTGCTTGCGTGAACCCCATTCGGCATTCCACCTGCTCCTCTCTTCACTCCAAACGAGCTTGCAAGACAGGATGTAGATGCTCATGTACATGCGCTTCATGAAGCGTCTGTTGATCGTCGATGGCCGACTCTTTCCGCGCCCAGCGGGTCTGTCGGCCAGGCTGGGTTTGGGCAGGAAGAGAGCATCCTCTATCAAGGCGTGGGTGCGGTCTTCTGAGGTTACTAGTACGGTATTGAGCTCGACTGCCGGATTGCGAGGCTTGACGCCATCTCTCCATTTGATCTCGCCGGTGGCCAGGCCCCGCAGCCGGTCGAACTCCTTTTCCGGCAGCGGAGGCAGCAGCTTGTCCATGGCCATGGCATACCACCGCCTGACGTTGTTGCGGGCTCGCTTGATGGGCATCGGGCGGTCCCAAATGTTGTTCACCGGCGTTGTGAGTTGGTCTGACTTGATCGCCCGGCCTATGCTCACGCCAGCTGCCACCTGTGTCTTCAATACTGTGCGCAGTCTGGGATACTCTGGCGAGATCTCCATCTTGACCATATCTTGGCCGTGGCTGCGAGGGGCCGTGAAGAAGGAGAGAAAGCGGGCATTGCTGTGGTAGAGCTGCTGCAGTGGGGGAGCGGCAGCGGGTTCTATCAACCCCTCAGGACCCGGCGACACCGGTTCGGGCTCCAGCAGCCCACTAAGCAGCGTGTATCTGCGCCTGCCCATGCGGCCATAGGTGAACAACAGGACCTTCTGCAGGCAGGAATTGGCGCCCTGGTTGGCGCGGCGGAGGTAGTTGAGGCCCTTTTGAGCCTTCTGCTGGGTCGCGCGCGTGCGTTCTCGTATGACCGACTCCTTCCGGCGCTTGAAGCTGCGATGCTTGTACCTCTCGACGGCGGCGGTGTCGATGGAGGCGGTCCCGTTGCGCGCGGGCTGGTAGGCCTTGAAGCGGTGGAGCACATAGCGGCGGAAGTACTGGCGCGCGGCGGCATCGGGCAGATACGTCGTCTCGCGGAGGCAGGCGCGCAGCAGGTGGATCGTCTTGAGCTGCGAGGCGGAGTAGCGCAGCGAGAAGAGCATGGAGAGATCGAGGGCAATGCCGCGAGACGCCCCGGCGACGCTGCAGACACGGCCAACACGAGTGCGCACCGTGGTGACAATTTGGGACAATCTGGGACGCTGATTGGCCGCGCCCCGGACAAGCACGGCCACGACGCGAACGCACGCGCTGACTGGAGTTCTCCGCCTTCACCGGGCAAACAACGTGCCATCCCCCAGCAACACCACGGCCGAGTCAACCCGCGAGCTCGAACGCCCGCTCTTGCGCACACGAGCCGAGCCCTCTGCACCGCGCGCCCGTCTGCATCGCCCGTCGCTGGAGTACTGCGGCCCACCGCGCGCCCGTCTGCATCGCCCGTCGCTGGAGTACTGCGGCCCACCGCTTGCCCGCTCTCGCGCCCCCTCGCGCCCCCGCGCGCCTGGACATGCCCAGCTCGTCCTGAGCCCTCACCCACCCCTCACCCTCAGCACCCGCCGCCGACCCCCGCCTCGCCTGCCCGCGGCATAATGCAAGTCGCGCGCAACTCGCTGGCCTCCTCCTTCCCCTCGGCCAGCTCGTCGCAGCCCATCATGTACGCCAACCAGGCGCACGGCGGCATCATGGCCGCGCCCAGCTTCAACCGATCCTTCTCCGACGCCAATGGCTTCCAGTCGCACGCCATGGAGAAGCCGCAAATCTACACTGTGCGTGGCGCGCCCTCACTGTCCTCCTACATGCATGCTAACACTGCCAGGCCGTGTACTCGGGCGTCTCCGTCTACGAAATGGAAGTCAATCGCATCGCCGTCATGCGCCGCCGGTCCGACGGCTGGCTCAACGCGACCCAGATCCTCAAGGTCGCCGGCGTCGACAAGGGCAAGCGCACAAAGGTGCTGGAGAAGGAGATTCTGACGGGCGAGCACGAAAAGGTCCAGGGCGGCTATGGCAAATACCAGGGGACGTGGATCAACTACCGCCGCGGCCGCGAGTTCTGCCGCCAGTACGGCGTCGAGGACATTCTGCGCCCGCTCCTCGACTACGACCTCAGCGCCGACGGGAACACGGCCGGCCAGGGCATCGAGACCCCCACCAAGGAACAGGCCATGGCCGCGAACAGGAAGCGCTTCTACACGCAGAGCATGGACGGCCGCGATCCCGGACGGGAGGCGCGCGGCACCTTCTTCTCCAACATCTCGTCGACTGCCACCAGCGCCCTGGCCGCCATGAACAAGGTTGCCCGCCTGAACTCGCCTGCCCCCCGCCCCGCCAGCTCGTCGCAGGGCCGCCGCTCCATGGGCCGCCCGTCGCAAGCACCGATTGGCAGCCAGGACTCATTCCGCGCCAGCAGCCAGCAGAGCATGCAGAGCCTTGCCTCGGAACGTAGCTTTGGCGCCAACGGCCATGCGGATTCTGCGTACGCGACCGGCCTAGACAACGATATCCAGGAACCGCCGCGAAAGCGCATGCGCCCAGAAGAGTCCTTTTCCCAGCCAAATGGCGCCGAAATCTCGATGCGTGACCACGGCTCGCCCACGGAGCCCAGCGATTCTTTCTATCAAACCAGCCACAACCTCACCACGCCAGATGGCGATGTCCCGACTGCCCTCGCACCTTTACCCAAACCACTGAGCAGCGTGCAGGAAGAGAAGCAGGCCCTATTGACCGACCTCTTTGCTGACCAGACACGAACTGACTTCCACAATCACCCCGCAATCCTCCACCTTTCGGGCGCTGAGCTGGACATGCCTATTGACAAGAGCGCCAACACCGCTCTACACTGGGCCGCGACCCTCGCGCGAGTCTCCTTGATGAGGCTCCTTGTCTCCAAAGGCGCAAACATGTACCGAGGCAACTCGGCCGGCCAGACTCCTCTCATGAGCGCTGTTTCTGTAAACAATAGCATGGACCACAACTCATTCCCCGAGACCCTCGAAATACTAGCCCCGCTCATCGAACTCCGAGATACCCAAGGACGCACCATTCTACATCATATCGCTGTCACGTGCGCCATCAAAGGCCGCGCCGCCTCTTCGAAATACTACCTGGAAGCCCTGCTCGAATATCTCGTGCGAAGCAACATCGGAAACAGTCTCCCATCGTCTCAGTCCTTCGAAGGAACCAGCAACAATTACCCCAAGCCCATTGGCTTAATGCGGTTCATGCAGGAGATTGTGAATGCGCGAGACAGGGCTGGCAACACTGCTCTGAATCTTGCTGCGAGGATAGGAAACCGCAACATCATAAGCCAGCTGCTGGAAGTGCAGGCTGACATCTCGATACCAAATCACAAGGGCATACGACCCAAGGATTTTGGCGTCGATGAGGGCGTCGATACACAGGAGCTGGAGCAGAGTCCGAGCAAAGGGAAAGCGCCGCTATCAAAGGTGGAGGAGACCAGTAGAGAGATACATCCACGTAAGTGATCCTTCACCCAAAACCTCACGGTCTTTATGCTAACAAAAGTAGTAATGAGTGGCTTCCTACAAAGCGCCAACGTCCAGTTCACCCAAGAACTCCGGCTCAAACAAATCAAAATCGACGAGGCAAACGAAATGATAACCTCACTCAGTGCCACGCAGAAAGGCGAGCAGCAGCATCTCGAAGCCCTGCGCGCCCGCCTCCGCGCCCGTCAAGACAAGGCCAAACGCATTGCGAACCTAAAACGCTGGATAGACATCCAGCGCTCGAATCTTCAACTAAGCACCACCATAGATCTACGAGAGTTGAAGAAGATAGGCCACGCAGACGTTGACGGCGCTGGAATCGTAGTGCACGAACAAGACCTCCCCAAAGACCTCCTCGCTGCCGGCCACACCCTCATCCGAAAGTCGTCATCTGGGCCCGAGTATCTTTCTACGCCCCTGCCGGTCAACCTTCCTCTGCTCGCACACCAGCACGCTGCGCAACTCGCCAAGCTGCCCTCGGTCCAGACCCTCCGCCACCGACTCGACGCTTACGTTGTGAATAATAACAAATTGCACAACCGGAACGAGAAGCTGAGGGAGAAGGACGGCCAGCTAGAAGTCATGTACCGCAAAGTGGTCAGTCTATGCACAAAGGTCGAAGAAGAGCGTATCGACGGGGTAGTCGAGGGCTTGCTGCAGGCGCTGGACAGTGATCCGATGGAGGGCGTGGATGTCGGGCGCGTGAAGGAGTTCTTGAGGAAGGTGGAGGGCGTAGAGGGGTAAGCGTATCGTGCCTGCTTTGCACCGTTTATCCCCACTGGTTGCGAGGAGGGTGCAAGCGGTGGGGATAGTGTAACATGATCATTGTCTTTGGCCCTGGGCCGCCCGCCTGTTTTCCTTTGTTATGAAATGTCACTAACTGTCATGAGTGCTGGGGGTTTCGGCGGCGTGGAATCACTCGTCCGCGAGAGGGCGGAGGAAATGTCGATGCTGCAACAGCCTGCCAGGACGAGCGGCCATGTTCCTTTCCCGAGGGAGGAGACCCCGCTTCTACCATTCGAATTCCCTGCTTTCGATCCTATGTCCGCGTTCTCCTGGGATGCTGGCTTCGCGTCTGGATCTGTGGGGCCGACATGTGTATATCCGGTTCCTAACTACGGGTTCCTGCAGCAAAGCGCTTATGGGGCTATGCGACCGACCCTTGGCTTCGGCATGGGTGTCCAGTCCGTCTGTGGATATTGCCATACGCTGCATTTGGAGGGTATGCATTGTGGTGGCGTTGGTGGGCGGCCTGGGGGTTTTTGAATACCATAGTCCTTTCTTCTAGGCCTCGCTACTACGACTACTACCGCTGCTGCTGCTGCTGCTGCTGTGGTGGTGGTGGTGGTGGAGTGGAGTGGTGAGACGGGATGTGATTGGCATGGCATGAGGAATGATGCATGACTAGGCGTTTGGGTGGAAATATTGAATTGGAAAATCTATTTCAATCTGTTTGGACTTTTTTTTGAAAAGACAGATATTTGGCTAGCGGGTGGGGGGCTTTTAATTCATTAATCGGGGCTTTGGATTGGGGGGTTGAATATATCTTGGGGACGTTTTACTCTGGGGTCTTTGCTTTTTGAGTGGTGATGATGAGGATAGTGCCTGTGGGTGTGGATGGTTTGTGTTCCTGTTGTCTGGGGAGGGTGGTAGGTCCCTGGATGGTTACCTTTTGCTCTGCGGTTAGACGTGCACGCTTGGAGCTTAAGCACATAACTAGCTACCAGACCGTGAGCGACGAGACCCTTTCATCTTCTGCACAAATATGTATGTACATCCACGCATGCACAGACAGACAGGTAGGGCACCACCACCCAACCTCCCCCAACTCCCCCCAAAGCCGTAAAATCAGCTTGTATCCACCCACCAGCCACCAAAACCATCAAACCTCAAACCTTCCCAATCCAGCCATCCATGCTTAAAGTATCGATTCCAGACATCTGTCGATCGACACGTCATGGTTAGAAATCTTGGAACCGTGTGTGTGTGTGTGTGTGTGTGTGGGTCTTCCGGGGTTGGCTCAACACTTTCTAACGACCTTGTAATACGGTTCTCGAGACTCGTGGTAATGACCACGGACCGTACCGACTTATCCAACAAGGAAATAAGTAAGCAAGCAGGCAAGTAAGTAAGCAAGTACGTAAGCAAGTAAGTAAGCAAGTAAGTAAGGAAGGAAGTAGGCAAGCAGGCAAGTAAGTAAGTAAGCAAGCAAGGAAGCAAGCAAGCAAGGAAGCAAGCAAGCAAGCAAGCAAGGAAGCAAGCAAGCAAGCAGGCAAGCAACCCGACCCACCACGGCCTAAGACCTACACCTATACCCATCCTCCTATTACGCACCACCAACATTACATATTCTTAATCGCATACGATGGATTGGATGCACTGATCGCCAACGGATTAAATGTGTAGAAGTAGTTGGGCCTGGGTCGACTAACCTTCCGTATCTGGTATCTTGCTGGATAGGTGTGGATTCTAGACAGGTTATTTTTGGCTGCTGAGAGTGGGTTTGAGGGATTGGTGGGCGAGTTGGGGTGCGTGTGGCTATTCTGTTTTTCTGGGAGAGAGAGAGAGAGAGGGCGGGGTGTGATTGGGGTTTAAGCTGTGTATAGTTATTCTATGCTTATGGTAGGAGGTACTTGTTTAGGAACGTTTGAAGGGGCGGTGTTGGGAGGAGAGGTGCGGGTTGGTGAGTTACTGGCATTTGGGGGATATTGGTGGTGGTGGTGGTGGTGGGTAGTTGGATGGATGCGGAGATGTAGAGTTGGGTGCTGGACATGGACGAGTGCGGGTTTGCTATTATTACGGGAGGGTAGGATACTCGTACCCTCCCGTAGTGCTGCTCTTTGAATGTATTTACCTTGTTTTGAGTGCAGGGGACATACACAGAGAGGTTTGGGCCGAGAGATAAGTGGAGACAAGTAGAAGTTGTCATCGGTCTGTTTCTCTAGGCCTGGATGTTGCTTCCATGGGGAGGGTCGGTCGCCAAGGTGAGAACGCTGAGATCATGTGGAGACTGCGAGCAAGACTTCCTCCTCGACATATCTCATCCACCACGAAAGAGCCGAATGGTATGTTGAGGGAGATGAAAAGGGTCATGTATTGAAATACGTTCCTCATCATCTCACCCAGGTATCTATCCACTGACAAGAACCAATTTACATATCGGCAGATCCACAACTGAATCTGCACATGTAGCTCTTACTCCGGGTGTTACAATATCTTCAGTGCAATGAGAGGACAAAGCGATCAAGCCTCCTCAATTCGCGTAGTTCCCAACTTGGCCTCCACCTCCTCCACTCTCCTCTCCAGATCATGGGGGTTATATTCATCCTTGCTGTTTCCGACAAAGATCGGCGCATTGGTGAAGAGGTAGTTCATTTCCTCGAGAGGACGTTTCGCCGTCTCGGGAAGGAATGCCCAGAAGAAGATTGCGTTTGTGAGATTGCAGACCTGATAGATCCCATTAGCTATTATATGCCTTCTGAATGGACTTGAGGCAGGGAAAGATAGCTTACAATGAACAAAATGTAGTACTTGTAACCCGCCTGTGTCATGGCCGGCTTCGTGACCTGGCCAATCATAGTATTGAACGCAAAAGACACCATGACGGAAATCGACACGCCCTTGGACCTCGTCTTCGTATCGAAGATCTCCGCCGGGATAATCCACGACAAGGGCCCACAGGTCGCGCTAAAGCTAAAGTTGTACACCCAAGTGGTGATGATGAAACCCCAGGCCGCGCCCTTGTTAGTAGCCACACCAGGTGTAGGTGGGAACTTGGCCAGCAGAATCGTCGCGACGATGAAGGTGACCATGTTTCCGAGATTACCCCAGATGAGCGGCTTCCGACGGCCCGTCATGTCGATGAAGAGGATGCAGAGGAATTGCGCGATGAGCGCGATGACGGAGGAAATGGCTTGGTACTTGAGCGTTTCGTCGCCCGCGATGCCCATCTTGCCGTAGATGTCGACGGAATAGTATTGGATGGCGGAAACACCAGTCATTTGAATCGATGCTTGGAGGGCACAGGCGAGGAAGAGACGGCGGAAGCACGAGCGGTCGGTGAAGAGCTCCTTGTAAGACTTGACCTCATTTTCGTGCTCGAATGTGATGGCATCTTGAATTTGGTCAAACTCGGCGCGGACCTGGAGTAGGATTAGTATAGGTAGGTCTTCATGAATTGGAATCGGAAACATACCCAAGGGTCGTTCTCATTGCCGTGGGCGTGCAGTTTGGCGAGAGTTTTGAGTCCTTCGTCAGGCCTGCCGTGGTCGATAAGCCAACGTGGGGATTCGGGGAAGACCATGATGAGCGCTCCGAGCAAGGCAGCCGGGACAATCTGGATGCCGAGACTGACACGCCATTGCGCGTTGTTGGTGGGTGCAAAGCCAACATATGTGCCGTAAGAGATCCAGGCGGCGGACAGAGCTCCAACGCCCAGCATGAATTGCTGAAGAGCAGTGACACGACCTCGAATGCTGGGGTGGGCAAGTTCGGCTTGGTACAATGGGACAATCATAACAAGAATACCGACACTGTCATTTGTGAGTTACTGTTGCTGTCGTTGCGAAGAAAAGCATACCCAATGCCTGCAATAGCTCGGCCAGAATAGAGGTATGACAATCCTTGTGCCCCGGTCTGGAGAGCTCCACCGAGACAAAAGACAACTGAACCGACCAGAATGGTCTTTTTACGGCCCAGTTTGTCACCCATAGGTCCAGCCATTGCCGCACCGAAGAAGGCACCACCGGTGAATACGGACACAACAGCTCCTCTAATATGATTGTAAGTAAAGATAAAGCTACGATATTAGGAGCCAGCTCACATCTCATCGTCGGTGGGGTTGAATGAGGAATTGAATGACTTGCAGGAAATGACCTGAGCAATGACACCGAGATCATATCCATAGAGCAAAGACCCCAAGGAGGCAAATACAGACACAAGGAACTATGCCCATGTTAGCTCATCATTTCCTCGCCCACAACGTCCGACAATACACACCTGATACCACTTGGGAGGAAGCGCCATCTTGTCAGAAGCACGAAGCAAAAGACCAGCAATGATTGCTTGTATCTTCACGGGACATGACCCATTTTATAATTCATCCGTCATCCCTCCTCCTTGCTCTTTTTCCCTGTTTAGTCCCAATCACCGGGGTACAGTTCCCCTCCGAACCACCAGGCGTGCATGTCCACACCCGGAACCCATCAACTGACCCCAATTGACGCTACCCACAGCTATCAACCACATGCTGTCTCTCCACTCCCCAGACTTCTCCATGTTGGCCGCCCCACAACTGCACACCGTTGGTTCGCTTCACCACCATGTCGACCTCGGCATCGGACCGCTCGACAAATTTCCCGGTGCCGCAGCTCTTCCCACCACTCCTCGGGCGTCATTCAGCCGAGAACCATGCCACCCGTGCCTAGGCTGGTCGGAGATGGAGCTTGGGGGAGCTTGAGCAGGAGCCTTCTATGGTGTGGTTCTGCTGTGGTTGTGATAAAGTGCATGACTGCCGGCTCGCTTGTCGATCCACAATTTCTCCGCGAATCGACGCCGTTGGTTGGCAGAGGGCTAGGCCGGAATGGGAGGTCGGAGCGACAGCATGGGGCCCTGTCGGGAGCGTGACACGGCAGCTTTCCGATGACCGGTGCCGGACAGCAAGACGTCCCTCCATGAGTAGAAATTCTTCTCTTTGGAGCTGCGGTTTGATCCTTTGCTTGATTTTTCTCAGCAATTCGTGGGTTGTTTCTTGAGAATCATGGCTTCTTTTACGAGGATTGAAGAGAGCGAGACGCCGTCCATCATTGTGCATCCGACGCACAAGTTGGCGAAGATCGATGACAACATCTATGGCGGGTTTACCGAGTAAGACGCGTCGATTAGAACTTTGAACGCGTCAAGCTAATGGGATTGTAGACATATGGGTCGATGTATCTATGGCGGGATCTACGAGCCTGGAAGCCCATTGTCAGACGAGAACGGCTTCCGCAAAGATGTCATTGAAGCCATGAAGGACCTGCGGGTGCCTGTTGTGCGCTATCCAGGTGGAAACTTCGTCGCGACATATCACTGGTTGGATGGTGTTGGCCCGGTCGAAAACAGGCCCAAGAGGTGAGCATGCTCCGACAATATGATCGGGAAGACGTTGAGCACTTGAGCTGACACACATGCAGGCCTGAGCTTGCTTGGTTGGGCGTAGAGCCGAACACTTTTGGAACTGACGAGTTCATGAAGTGGTGCGAAGTGGTAGGCACCGAGCCATATCTCTGCTTGAACTTTGGCACCGGCACCCTCGATGAAGGTCCGTCTCTGGTCTCTTCCGGTTCGCCATTTTCTCTCACACAGAACCTAGTACAGCTCTTGGATGGCTGGAGTACTGCAACTCCGAGCAGGATACCTACTATGCAAATCTGAGACGGAAGAATGGAAGAGAGAAACCATACAATGTGAGCATATCAAAACCTAAAAACATGCGTGGTAAGCAATATTTACACTTCGTAGGTAAAATACTGGGCTCTCGGAAACGAGTGCTGGGGGCCCTGGCAGGTCGAGCAAATGACCAAAGAAGACTACGCAAAGAAAGCCTACCAGTGGGCCAAAGCCATGAAGCTCCAGGATCCCACCGTCACACTCATCCTCTGCGGCGAGACTGGCTACTCTTCTTGGGACTACTACGTGCTGAAAGAGTGTGTGCGCTGGGATGTCCATGGCCTCAGTGGTGACACAACCAAGAGCTTGATCGACATGCACAGTATCCATATCTACACCGCGGATAAGGACCATCTGGTGAATGCCACTGCGCCCAGGGCTGCCGAGCGAGCCATTCAGATGACAAGTGCCTTGATCGATCTCGCGAGAATAGAGAACAATGTACCCACTTCAGTGCCCAAGCAGACGATCTGCTTCGATGAGTGGAATGTCTGGGATCCAGTGAGGGCGCCGGGTGAGAAAGGTGCGGAAGAGAAGTACTCGCTTTCGGACGCGCTCGCTGTCTCCGTCTTCCTGAATGGCTTCATCCGACAGGCGGCGAATATGGGCATGGCCAACATCGCGCAATCAGTCAATGTCATCAGCCCTCTCATGACATCCAAGGACGGCCTCGTCAAGCAGACGATCTGGTGGCCCCTCCTCCTCTTCGCCAAGTACATGCGCGGTCACAGCATTGCGCTCAACATCCGAAGCCCAGAGTACACGGGGCGGACAGAGCCAAAGTGGATCAGAGCTGCGATTGAAACACCATACTTGGACAGCAGTGCAGGGATTGATAATAAGGGGTATGTGTCGTTGGCTGTGACGAATGTACACGAGCAAAAGGACTTTGAAGTCAGCCTTGATGGAGTGAAGGAGGGCGACGTCAAGGTATACACCGTGTCGGGGGACAACGTCAGCGTTGTGAACACGGCAGAGGAGCAGAATGTCGGGGTTGTTGAGAGCAGCTGGGATGGCAAGGGTGCCTTCACCTTTAAGAAGCACTCGTTCACTATGTTGCGATGGAAGGCATAAAGGGCAATAACCTTATGATAATCACAGGTTTGTATACTCAAATCTATAGCGAAGAGCAAGCTTATTGAACTTCTATGAGACTGTCTAGAGTAACAAAGAGTAATTGATAACAGGGAGAAGGCGTAGAGCACAGAGCTTAAACAAGTAAGTCTTACTAATGGAGAGTATACAGAAGACATTAGGCCAATGCTGTAGCACATCAAAGTAGAGGAACTACAAGATAAGACGTAAAGCCTTGCATCATATTCAAGGTCACGCTGACAGGATCACAAGAGCAGCAACATCACATCAAGTCAAGGTCAAGAACAAGTTGAGGGAGGAAGGAAGGGAGTTGGTTGAACTATCTACAAGTATAAGGGTGGAAGGCATGAAGCCATACACAGAAAAGACGAGAAAAGAAGAAGAGGAAAGACAGGAAAGGAAGGCAGGAAAGGAAGACAAGAAAGGCAGAAGAGGAAGAGACAGGAAAGGAAGAGACAGGAAAGGAAGAGACAGGAAAGGAAGAGACAGGAAAGGAAGAGACAGGAAAGGAAGAGACAGGAAAGGAA
>ML977609.1:108459-160325 GCA_010015725.1 Amniculicola lignicola CBS 123094 | reverse complement strand
AGACAGGAAAGGAAGAGACAGGAAAGGAAGAGACAGGAAAGGAAGAGACAGGAAAGGAAGAGACAGGAAAGGAAGAGACAGGAAAGGAAGAGACAAGGAAAAGACAAGAAAGGAAAGAAGAAGAAAAGACTGGAACAGAATAGAAGGAAAGGGGGGGATGCACTTACCTGGATGGAATCTGGAGAGAAGAGAGAAGAACCACCAGCCATCAAGGGATGGATGATGAGATGATGAGACATACCTTGATGTGAAACAATCGGTTCGGGGAAACACCAAGGGGGATGCGCCTCCGGAGACCCAGCTGTGGAGGGCGGTAAAAGACCCTGGGCTAAACCATGGGAGAAAAACATCGCAGCCACCGGGCTTTGACGTTTTTTATCAACTTCTGCGGGTCTTACGGCTTAATTAAATGGCATCGATACCGTCGACTGTCCTGTCATCTCTGAGAGCATCAAGGCTCTATGGCTGGACACCACAGCCTTCGACCGGCGTTGGAGAGTCATCATGCGATAAACACGATGTCCCGCAGTGCGGTGCTATCAGCTTGAGTAAGGCCGGCTGGGTCACCGGCCTTCTCACCGCCACGTTGCTTTCCAGATCGCAACGTGTCAATGAGGTCAGTTGTCAGAGCTCATTCATCCAGAGGCGCATCGTATAGTGAGGTCAGTCGTCAGAGCTCACCGAAACAAGGGGTGCAACGACAAGACGAAAGCACCGACGAATGGGGAAAATCCAGAACAGAAAGCAAGAAAATCAATCCCTGGAAAGTCCGTTAGCCAATCAGTTCAATCGAAATGAATCGAAGAAGCTGATGGCTGGTGGTTCGTGTCTCTCTCTCTGGATCCGGGTGAAGGTGAGGTTGAATCTGGAAATGTTAGTGACAGGCCATGAACTGGAAGAGGTGGTGAACATACCGTGTGTAGAATGCTTGGAAGGTTGTGAAGAAGACAAAGACTTGGAAGCCTTGTCGACTTGTCAAGAAGGATGGAGGAGACTTGGTGACCTGGGGGGAGGGGGTATTATATACCCCAGGATCCCTCAGAAGCGAGCTGGTAACGTAATCAGGCACGTGATGGCGCTAGTCGCGGAGGAACATCGGAGCTGCCTGAGAGGCACGAGGGACACCTCTTATTGGTTCGTAACCGAGGGGTCTTGATATGGGCACAGGCAAAGCCATGCTCGCAGCTTCGTAAAAGGTCCTTCATTTGCATGCACTTTGGAAATATCAATGCGCCCTGCAGGGCAATTTGGTAGTTGAGAAATACTGCTATTCTCAGCAGCTTTCTCCTTTGCTCTCAAACGTTGCGTTTGGGGACAGGCAGAAAAGGGAACTGGGATGAATTACGATATCACGTGATAATATAAGCACCCCAAGGCTGACGGTGAGCAAAGCGATTAGAGCTTGATCATAGGACTCCTTGGCATCAATTACACGATGTTGTCATCGGGGCTCAAGTCAGAATTAGAATTACACAAGAGAGGCTGATGTAACTGCCAATTCATGAAAGATCCCAAGATCTGCCCCAAGATCGTCCTATACGGTGGAAGAATAAAACATTAGATTGTTATTAAGAACTCTTAGATCTCTGGAGAAGTGAATAAGTGAGTTTAATGTCTAGGATTTGTTCACATGTTATACACCTGGGCATGCACTACAAACTTTATCCAATCATTGTCTACATGAGGCTTCAAGAGCTGTTCCTAACTGACGACTCTCATTGCCAGTACAGCAAGAACACTGTATTGATAGAGATGGGCTGCCTCGGCCAGTTGTCCTAACCCTTTTGAGAGCCACACTCCTTTGTACTCCCATACATGGTCCCATACACCCTCCCCAATCTCCCACTGAACAAACTGTACGTCTCAGCATCCCCCACAACCGTTCCACCAATAGTCCCCCCACGAACCTCAAACATACCAGCCTCCATTCGATCCTCCATCCCCACATCGACCTTCTCTAACCGCCTATATCGCGCAATTGCATCTAGATCGCGTTGCGTCTGTCGCATTGAGATCCAGCGATGAAGGCGGTGAGAACCCCGGGATTCCCTAAGACGGTCCATGCAGTTGAGAAGGGGGCTGCAGGGGAGGAGGAGAAGGAGTATGAAGAAAAGGAGGAGGACTGGGCCGTGAATGAAAAGCATGAGGAGAATGACGGTGTAGACAACATCTCCAGGGGATTGGACTTGGGCCAGGTTCCCGTGGCGGTTGTGCAGGTGTGGGTCGATGAAAGGGAGGTTGCCAAACTGGAAGTGCTCTGCCAATGGTGGCATGATGGTACCTAGATATGAGATTGGGATCATCAGAGAACAGCGGATGCAATGGGGCAGTGCGCATGGGAATTATAGAGCAATGTTGACTTAGACAGCCCATAATCATTGTAAATGAAGAATGGATAGAATTTTGTCATGATTGAACACAGTGCTGTAAAGTTGTCGATTGTGGAAATGCACCCCAAAATCCTAGGTGTCAGTAGTGAGATCTCCGAAGTATGTCACCGTATCACAAGGGAGAGAAGTAATTGATGTCTCATGTCAGAGACTGCGCATGGATGAAATTGTGAACACATTCATTAAATTGTCCGAGGACACTCGGTGCGCAGCAACCAAAATCGGAGAGCCACATACACACATTAGGCTGCTTGCTCGTGCGTATCGTAGCGGGTGAGAGCGTGCGTGACAGAATGAGGAGTCGGTTCAGTTTACTCGCCAACCCTCTCAGCTTGCAGATCCCTCTATACATCTTCCGCATCAATACCCTTGCCAGCCTTTCTGTGTCGATACAGTAGAATAACGACAACACCAAAAATACCGAACCCCACACAGCTACTCCCCACCGAAATGAAGATGATGAGGTTGTCCGGTAGCTTCTTTTCATCGTGACCCTTGTTGTGAGGGGAAGCAGACGAAGGATTAGTAGGGCCTGAGACTGTCGCTGTGGGGTTGACCCATGGGATCTCTGTCCATGAAGCCACCGGTTCCGACCATACTGGAACACTAGAGGGAACCCAGGTGTTCACAGGCGCTGGCCACGCAGACTCGGACCATGCAGGCTCAGACCAGACGGACGGCACCGGGTCTGGATTCCACCATGTGTTCACCGGGTCTTGGCGTGGTAGAAGAGAGACGGTGTCCACGGTGGTGGTGGTGATCGTCACGAAGTGTGCCTCCGTGTACGAGTTGATTGGCACTGGGGCAGCCGAAGCCATCGTAGAGCAGTCGCTCATTGGGAGCGAGACTACGAGGCTGACAAAGACAGCAAGAAGAAGGTAAAGCATG
Organism: Amniculicola lignicola CBS 123094; assembly: GCA_010015725.1. NCBI lineage: Eukaryota > Fungi > Ascomycota > Dothideomycetes > Pleosporales > Amniculicolaceae > Amniculicola > Amniculicola lignicola. The sequence goes on along the minus strand of ML977609.1, from coordinate 157,047 downwards.
CTGGATGTTCCCTTCATACTGTCTGACGGTTTGTTTACCAAGAGAAAACGATTATATCAACGGACTAGTCGATATATATGCTGTTCACATTCTGTTGTGCCTTTCCACCAGCCTCACGCTGTATGGACACAATGCGAGCAAACTTCGTGGAAATTGTCTATATGTTGACGCGCCAGACAAACGCAAAGGCGTGCATTGATCGACCACAATGCAAACACACGACAGTGGCATCAAAAGCTATTGTTGACAAAGTTGGAACGTACAACTACCAATCTACCATTGAAGATCATAAGCAGAACGATTTAGCGGCATATCGTGCAATCGAAAGAGCATAGGGATTGAGAAATAGTGGGGATTAAGTTGTTGAACAATACGGCGCCTCGATTGCGAACATCTACACAGGTGAGCGGATTTTGATGCACAGGCAATGAGGCACCTGGAAAAGATCCAAACTCAATCCTGTTCCCATTTGAACTTCTGCTCGTCCCAACCGAAGGAGTATCCAGACTGGGGTCGTTCACTAATCCAGTTAGATTTTGGGCGGCGCGGAAGGCTGGTAATATTACCTATGCAAATCGCTACCCGCGTCGGGGTCCCAGTGCATTGGCTGTTCGCGATTCCTTCGAGACTGGTACCCGGTCGGGCGACGATCAAGTCTACCATACTCTGTAGGTTCAGCGAAACGGACATTTGACTGTAATTGAGTCGAGGTATATGTGACCGGTGGTAGCGTCGGTTTATCTTGCCCAGTGTTGGACTGCAAGATTTCCCCAGCCTCCAAATCCATCATGTCTGCCTTGGTATCGGTGTCTTTGTGGGAAATGTTGCGTCGATAGAGCATAAGCCGAGCGGCTCCGTAGATTCCGAAAGCGACAAGGCCACCTAAGATTACACAGGTAACGATGATGCCGACATGCGAATCATCTCCACTGCGTTCCCCGTTCGTGTGAGGAAAAGCGGCTGACGACGTTGTAGGGGTAGAGATGGTGGTGGTCGGGTCGACCCATTCCGTCCACGAAGTACCGGGTTCAGACCACATTAGAACACTGGAGGGTACTGGCACCCAGGTGCTCATGGGTTGAGATATGGGCACAGAAACGGGAGCTTCGAGAGCGGACTGCCATGGGGTGGGCTGCCACCAGGTGTTTACAGGATCCTGCCGCGGAGAGAGGGTCACACCAGGTGCGAGAGTTGTCACCGTGACGATGTGTGTCTCGGTGAGGGTGGTAGGGGTTGATGACTGCGACACAGACAGCTCGACCGTGGGAATCGGAGCCGCATGACCGGCTAAGACGGCCAGCGCAAGTAAGTGTCGAAAAGACATAATAAGCTGCTCGTAATCTAAAAGTGCTATGGAGCTTTCTGAAAAGTTAGTTTACCACAACGAAACAACCATGACTACATACCGGTCGATATATGATATTTGTGGCAAGATTGACCCTTCCACCAGCTTCACATGGTGCACATCCAAAGCGATGTTGTGTATAGATGAGAAAGTCAAACGAGCACAGTGTCCCGCATTGTTGTGTTCAGGCGATCATGCAAGGGCACGATCATAGCACAAACGGAACAACAGATGACTCCGATGGCGAGCAACATTCCAGACGATAAGATTACGATAAGCACGGCATGCGGAACAACATCACTACGATATAGGTAGTTGCGAATCTCAAGAAATACTAGTTCGAGTTTCTGTCCAAAAGTTCAATTATCAAGATCTGTATAAGACAAATCTCGGCTCTTTTGCCACCCAAACCCCAAATTCAAGACAACATCGAGCACAGTTGACTTATCGGATTCACAGTCCATATCCTCCATCTAGGGACGACCCACGGCACTCCACCCCTGCCCCTTCGGAGCATGCGAGTCAAATACCATGACTCGCCCACCAATATTGGCCTTCCTGGCATCCTCCTCCTTCCCCGCGTCCCTATTCTTCCAGAACTCCCTATGCTGTCCCATCTTATGAAGTCTGGCTTGGGCAGGCTCGCGGGGTGTAGCAGGCACATCAGGCGTCTCCGCAGATTGAGGGTTACCACCGCTGCCGTTAGCGGGCTCCGGTGGGTAAAACTGTCTCAACGTTCCGAGCTCGATGTCAGTCATGTTGTTCGGCTGATCGGTGGCGGATTCACTGTCTTTGGTGTGATAGGCGGTGAACAATTTACCGAACCGCGTGTGCGGAGAGAACAGAAAGCTCTCCGGGGAGCGCTTTCTGTGCGTAATCTGCTTCTTGGCCCAAAAGGCGTACAGCCTGAAGAGGATGAAGCAGATCAAGATGAGGGCTCCAGTTGACAAGAGAACGATTGCGATGATGGCTGCAACGTCGAGAGCCATGGTTATTGGTTTGGTTTGGTGAAATGGGAGGGCAGGCCTAGTACGTGATAGCAGCTACATATATAAACTTTGATGAGAGATGAATGGATACAATATACCGTTTTCTCAATGCTATGTTTTTGTACAATGCAGACATTAAGCATCATAGAGAGTTCCAGTGAGTCTGCTTGCAGCACCAAACACAATGTTGCGGCTTATACGGAGAATAATTGAGGGATCTATCGGAGTTTTAAGTTTAATATAACGTAGATACTAAGCGAGCGGCGCAACCAAGCGAGCGGCGCAGAGAAAATCACATACAAAATCCAGCTTAGTAAGCAGTTCTATCTCTAGAACTACTAGGTAGAATTCTCTAAAATCTTTACTAGAGCTTTAGGTATATGCTAGCTATAATATTCTAAGATTACTAAGCTATAGGATTAGTAATACTAGAGATACTAGAAAAGTGGGGGCTAAAAAGAATCTTTTCTAAATAGCTAGCTGCTTATATAAGCTAGATACTATATACTCTAGGAATATAATATATATATAGATGCAGCTCTAAAGTAAAATTTTTAGAGAATTCTACCTAGTAGTTCTAGAGATAGAACTGCTTACTAAGCTGGATTTTGTATGTGATTTTCTCTGCGCTGCTCGCTTAGTTGCGCTGCTTGCTTAGTATCTATGTTAGACTGTGGATACTTTATAGTATGTAGATTTTTGAGGCTATGTCCTACTCAAACCACACACTTCTTACTTTTCATTGACTAGGATAACTTACCTAGGTTCTCAGTCTTCCCATTTACCCTTATATATTCACAAGTTAGTTAATATAGATACTAAGCGAGTGACGTAACTAAGTGAGTGACGTACCTTATCAACTCTCTCTACCTTTACAGTGATCTATCTTAACAATGTAACAAGATAACATTAATATAGAAGCTATCCCAGATTAAGCAGTATCTACAGTATACTTCTGGTATATTTATAAGTTATAGCTAGTCTCTCTATAGTGTATATAGTGCGCAGAAGCCTACTAGCTTATACCTAATTATGCCTTACCTTAATATATTTCCCCCTCTAGCTACTACTTAACCTCCTTTTAAGCAATAATATCCTCTCCCTCTGCCTTTGTTAAGGTGCCTTACTTCTAGATCTACTTCTTTTTACACTTTTTATACTCTATAGTAGCCTTATTTACTCTTTTAAGACTTGTAATCCACTTATATATAAGTATAGCTAAATATACTATTACTACAGTGCCCTTTTTAAGCTAATTAAGTACTATAATAATAGAGGTAGGTAATAAGCCCTAATACCTCTATATATAATCACAGATTAGTGTTAATTAAGCCTCTAATTTAAGTGTGTTACTAGGTATTTTAGCTTCCTATAGGGTAACCTCTAGTATAGGTAGTATTAGTGTACAAAGCTTTATATTAAGCTTTAATATTACTACCTCTAGATTATATAGGACTAGGCTAGTGCCTTAAAAGCTTATACAGATATTATCCTTTATAATTAATTAATTATAGGCAGTATAGAAGGCTAGTAGGAATTTAAGCTTACTAATATAATTAATGCTATTATAGATAAAGCTCTTAATCTAATATCTATATATGTGCTTTAGTAGTAAGAAGTAGCCTATATTAAGTAGCTATAGGAGGTATAATAAATAAGGTAGTATATAGAGAGTATAGATATTATTCTCTTTATAGAGTTCTTGGAATTTAAGTAAGTAGTAGCTCTTATAGCTATTAAAGATAAGCAGCTAATATACCCTAACCTTCCTACCCTCTATATACTTAATAAAGTGCTTCAGCTAGTCTACTCCTATCTTATTAGTTATCTAGCTATTATTACTAACTATAATAGCCTAATTACATAGTATATTATTACCCTTATACTAGGTAGAGAGGTAGTACTAGCCTACAAAGATAATAAATAGTAGGATTAGCTACCTAGTAGTATTAATTCCCTAGATTATACTAACCTACTTATAATTACCTAGCTATATAGCCTTTAGCTAGCTATATCTCTCTAAGCTAGTAATAATTAGGTAAGATAATATCTTACCTATTAGGAAGCTAGCTTTATTAAAGTTGTAGGTATCCTTATTATAGATACTATACTATACCTTAGTACACTATATAAGCTTAAACTAGGCCTTAATAGTCTTAGGATCCTTATAGAGGGCTCTCTATTAATTATATAGTTAGTTATATTATATCTTAAGGCTTATAGTCTAGTTAATAAAGTTCTTTAGCTAGTCTCTACTAACCTATCCACTAGTACACTTAGTAAGTAGCTTATTTACTATATCTTGTATAATAGCTAGAGAGGGCGTAAATCCTTATAAATCTAGGTTAAGGATATATCTCTTAATTACCTCCTCTTCTAGCTTAGTAAGCTTTTTAGAATTTGGCTTATAATTGTATTACGTAGCTTATCCAGTATATTAGTAATAGAGCGTAGCTTTAGAGATATTAAACATAGTAGCAGCGCGTCGTCCACTCTAAATCTAATTCTAATTAATAGCTAAGATAGCTAGAAGGATATCTGCTTCGTTGTAGGGCAATTAAAGAGGTATTAGTAGAGGTATTATAGTTGATAGTTAACGCGTTATAAAAAGTTGATAAGGTATATTACTTACTTAGTTACGTTGCTTACTTAGTATCTATATTATATATTTAAATAACGTACTTTATAAGCGAGTCAGGAATATAAGCAAGTTAGGAACTTCTTAACTTTTCGCAACACGTTAACTATTAACTACAATGCCTCCACTAATACCTATTCAACTGCCCTACGATAAAGCAGATATCCTTCTAGCTATCTTAGCTATTAATTAGTAGTAAGTAAAGAATATGCATTAAGCTGTAATCTTATTTAGTATTCTAGATAGCATACTGCGTAACTAATGCACTAGAAAGCCTTTATAATACAACTGTAGGCCTAATTCAAAAAAGCTCTCAGAGCTAGAGGAGGAGGTTATTATTAGATATATACTTGACCTAGATTTATAAGGATTTCTGCCTACTCTAGATGCTGTATATAATATAGTAGATAAGCTACTTACTAAGCGTAGCGCTGGTAAGGTTAATAAGTAGTAGCCTAGGAACTTTGTCAACTAAATAGAAAAGCTTACAACGTAATTTAACTAACTATATAATTACTAGTAAGCTCTCTATAAGGATCCTGAGACTATAAAGGCCTAGTTTAAGCTTATATAATATACTAAGGCAGAGTATAGTATCTGTAATAAGGATACCTATAATTTTAATAAGGCTAGCTTTATAATAGGCAAGATATTGTCTTAGCTTATTATTACTGGCTTAGAGAGACGTAGTTGGCTAAGGACTATACAGCTAGGTAATTATAAGTAGGTTAGCGTAATCTAGGGAATCAACGCTGCTAGGTGGCTAATCCTACTATTTATTATCTTTGCTAGCTAGTACCACCTCTCTACCTAGTATAAGGGCAATAATATACTATATAACTAGGCTATTACAGTCAGTAATAATAGCTGGACAACTAATGAGATAGGAGTTAAGTAGCTAAAGTACTTTATTAAGTATACAGAGGGCAGGAAGGTTAGGGCATATTAGCTACTTATCTTTAACAGCTATAAGAGCTACTACTTACTTAACTTTCAAGAACTCTGCAAGGAGAATAATATCTTTACTCTCTATATACTACCTTATTTATTATACCTCCTGCAGCTACTTAACGTAGGCTACTTCTTACTACTAAAGTGTGCATACAGGCATTAGATTAAGAGCCTAATCTATGACGGCATCAATTATATCACTAAGCTTAAATTCCTACCAGCCTTCTGTACTGCCTATAATTAGGTAACTATAAAGGACAATATCTGTGCAAGCTTTCAAGGCGCTGGCCTAGTCCTATACAATCTAGAGGCAGTGATATTAAAGCTTAATATGAAGCTTCATACGCTAATGCTACCTACGCTAGAGGTCACCCTATAGGAGGCTAAAACACCTAGCAACGTGCGCGAACTAGAGGCTCAGTCAATAATAATCTGTGATCAGATACAGAGGCACCAGAGCTTATCACCTGCCTCTATTATCGCGGCGCTTGATCAGCTCAAAAAAGGCGCTAAGGTGATGGTGCACTCAGCTGTGCTCATGCGCGAGTGCATCGCGAGTCTTGAGAAAGCAAATAAGGCAGCCACAGAGCGTAGAAAGCGTAAAAAGAAGCAGATTCAGAAGCAAGGCACTCTATCAAAGGGAGATGGAGAGGATATTATTACTTAAAGGGAGGTTGAGAAACAATTAGATAGGGAAACGCGTCAAGGCAAGGCGCAATCAGGTGTAAGCCAGCAGGCTTTAGCACGCTGCACACGCTGCAGAGAGACTGGTTATAACTCACAAACGTGTCAGAAGCGTACTGTAGATACTGCTTAGTCTAGGATGGTTACTATATTAATATTATCTTGTTGCGTTGTTGAGATAGATCACTGCAGAGGTAGAGAGGGTTGAAAAGTTCCCAACTTGCTTATATTCCCGACTCGCTTGTAAAGTACGTTAAAATATAATCAATAAAGTAAATCCACCCGTGCCGAAAAACCCCCTGTGCCGAAAAACCCCCTGTGCCGAAAAACCCCCTGTGCCGAAAAATTCAAGGGGTACTTCGACTTCGCACAACCTTAACTGCCTTATCCATCAAACTTTATAAACTGAATACATAAATAATATTATGTCGCTTCTTGTTAACATGAGGAGCCATTTACCTTCTAAAATTACGTTCGTGCTGTTAACTCCCGGCCCGATTCGCTTTAAGCCTTGTGAGGGGCCGAAACAACGTCCCTTTACTGTATTGCTGCTAGTTACTTATAGCTTCTCTACAAGACTGGTAATAGGTGTAATCTAAGCTAAATAGTCATACGAGCTTATTTACAAGTTGTTATTAGATATGCGTTGGTGTGTATGCGCAAATGTATATACCGTCGCCACCCCCGTTGGTACATACATACCTCTGATTAATGTACCTTCCAATTCAGGCTAGCACAATACCGCTACAACAGAATATGTAATCAAAGCTGTGTAATGTGTTTCAGCAGCCATATAAGCTATGGCGAGGGTCATGGCTGTGCAGTAAGCAAGAAGAGGTTAGCAATAATGTCATGGCTGACGAGACAAATGCTGGGTTCTCTGACTTTCAGCACCTGGAAAATGAATGTTGCTATGAATTTACAACTAATTACCTACCTTTGTAGTACTAGACCCCTTTCCAGCCTAAGCATCTACTATAGTACTTACGCCAAGTATCCTGGGTATACCTAAGATAATCTGCAACCAACTTACTTATACAGCCTCTTCCCCGCAATGCGTTGTATATCTTGACCCGTTGAGCCAGGCTCCAATGCCCCAATTACAAGTTTACCTACACTACTGCCATCTCCGCCAGCATCTCCAAAGCGCACTAAACAGTCTCTAAGTAGCCTGGCTCGGTCCGCGGCGTCCAAGAAGCTCCCTGTGTCGGGCAATGGAAAATACGAATTGTGTCTCGTTCCCAAACTCGACATGTTCATCATGATATCCGGTGCTCGTCTTAGGAAAATTCGAAAGAAGGGGGGGATAAGGCTTGCGATGACCAAGATCCCGGAAGCAATGCTTAGCACGGCTATCCAGCCGTCGTGCGCTTGTATCATAGGTGTTACCAATTTCTTAGTAACGCGCGTGCTGGACGTAGTGGTTAGGAGGAGGCCCGAATCCCCTTCGTAACTATTCATGGTGTTAAGGCCATTGCTCAGCGCGACCATGCCAGTAGTAGACGTCCAATAGGTGTTGATCAATTGATTCAGCCTGAACATGTATTCGTCATTGGGGGTTGGCTGTGCAAGATTATTCGTGGTCACCTCTATAGATGCTGGGTTGAGCGGATTCGCAAGGTAGCTTGAGATCATGGAGGGTCTATTCCCAGTCAACCCGAAGGCAGTGGCAAATGCGTCGGCGAAAACATACCAGTTTGGCTGGCTGGAGGAATAGCTCTGTAGATCTAGCTGTGTGAAAGCCGCAGGAGGGTGTTGTTGCTTTGATCGTCGAATTCGAGACGCAGCGCAGGTGGTTGATGTGGGGCATGTTACGTCCATCTCCACATAAGTAGTGGTGATATTGCACTTGGAGATATTTTCAATGAGCTCTGGCCAGAACAGTCGCAATGCGAAGTTTAGTGGTTCTTGCGTCGCGTTTGGATTTGTCTTTAATCTTTCTGTTGTATTCATCCACCAGAATAGATCCGTTCCCTGCCCGTGGCTAGAATCGAGATATGGTCCAGACTTATTGAGAAATTCGATACCTGAGTCGGAGAACGGTATAGTATAATTGACTAACGAACATTTGAGCTGCAAATATTGAGACTCCATGCTGAAAGCATAATCTATGAACGATGAGTTGGTACCAGATATAGGTATGCCCACGAGAGATGAGTAGTGAACATCCTCTGTTCCAGTGTAGTCTATAGAGAACCAGCCTCCCTCATTACTGGTTGAAGAGCTCTCGAAATGTTCCAGCATTGGAACTCTGAGGTTTCCCCATGTATCTCGGGGTGATAGTTTAGTGGTAACTGGAGCTAAAATCGATGCCGAAAACAGCGCATTAACAATAGCCCAGTAAGCCCCACGGTCACTGTAACCGAACTGTGCCGTGCTCCCGCTGTGTGTCATGTACGTGAGGGAATCTGCGATGCGTACAGTTTGATTCCCAAGGGACATCTGGCGAAGCGATGCCTGGCCGCCAATTGGAGATAGCGCCCAGATGGTGATCAGAGCGAGGCCAAGAAGACTGACAGCGTGGAGCTGGAGCTGAGAGGTGACGGTGCTCGTGAGCGATGTGCTTCCAGCGAGGAGATCTAGCGTGCCGATCGGTGCGCCGACTTCCAGATACCAAAGCATTATAGAGTGAGCTGCACGTCCAAGTACAGCTGCAAATAGTATTGGGAATATGCTTGGGCCCTAAAAGTTGCTTAGAGTTTGACTGAAGTGAAGGCGCGCATCCTAACTCACCACCTGGGTTGCGCGTGTGAGCACTTTGGTCACATATGGATGGTTACGGATGTCTGCCTGGTCGTAGTGGTGCACAATGAACGGAAAGGCAAAGAACAGGACAGAACATGCTAGCAAGGTGAGATCCGCTACCGTGTCTGAGATGATTGACAACCACCTCGATCGGACGGCCTTAGGCGTCGTAGGCCAGCCTTGCGGCCGGACTAAGTCTCTGTCGAGAAGGGATGCAACTGCTGGCGATGGTATTGTTGCCGGATTTTGCTGGACATCGTCGAACTTTCCCATCGTCATCCTGGTTGTATGGAAAGATTGCAAGTGAAGAGGAAGCTGCGTTGCTACACCAGCACTGTAAATCCGCTATTTGGCCCCAGGTGCTGCTCTGCAAGTCAGCAGTACAACGAGTTGCATTTATTAGGCCATGTGTAACCGAACTTTTGCGGCATACTATTGGGCAAGATATCGTTTTCCATTTAGCCGCGACGGCAGAAGAGGAGGCCTACACCAATTGAGTTAGTTGTAGAATCGAGGGACATGCTGTTTTAGGGAAAGTACTATACGCATTGGGGTGAATGTCTGAATGTGCAGGATGCTAAGCGGTAACGGAGACGATCGAACAATGGTATTTGTCGAGTCCTCACTTGTTGCATGTGCAAACTGCACCTCTCTGCGTGTGGTACAAAGAAGGAGCAACGCTGTCACCAGTCCGCACTGTTTTTACCTGCTGTTCCTCGCAGCCTCGTCCCAGCTCTTTCTCCTCAGCTATATCGCTTCTTTGAGTGCTGGGTAACTTAATATTATTCTAATACATCTCCGCTATTAGAGCCTGCCATGGAAATAGTGGTCTCGCCGGTTCTAGCTCAACCACTCCCTCCGGTACTGATGAATCTACTGTCTCCTCTGTGGCCACTGGGCCAGGACTCTTGCGCAGGCGACCACGGTTCCCCTGGCCTTTAGCTGCTTTAGCTGCCTTAGCTCTATCTTTTGCATCGCGCTTTGCTTCTGCTTCCTTAAGGTCCTCGTAACACAATACCTTAGCCTTTCCCAGGACTACTGATCTGGTCGATCGGCAAGCTTTGACTTCGCCATTAATCCTGGACAAGAATCGATTCTAATCTTAAAGTAGGGTTTATTTAGCAAATGATATCTTAGCAGCACTTGCGAGTTTCTGTACATGCCTCTATAGGCGGCGGTTACTTAGGTCACTGAGTTGTTAGTTGATTAGGCTATGCAATAACATAAGAGCCTCTATTAATACAGGTGTCACAGGTGTTATAGGCGTAGTATAACTTTGCAGGCTTGTATCTTGCAGGCTTAGGTCTTATAGACAAGTTACTACTATACTAGGTAGATCTGTAGGGGCTGGTGGCGGCTTAAGTATATATTAGAGCACTCTCTCTAGATTGAATAGAAATAAGCTGGTAGCAGCCCATCCAGCTAGAATATTCTTCTTACTTATTGCCTTGTCTCTCGTAGGCTTATATAGAGAGATAAAATGCTCTTTGCTAATAGTATCTAAGCCTCCTTAATAGAGCCACTTAACCTCATTATAGTATACTATCTTTAAAGGCGCAAATAGTCTAATATTATAAGGCTAGACCTTATAAGAGGTATAAGAGGGGATATAGTATAGGAGAAGATAATTTTCAAAGCAGAATTATATAACTTTAAGGGTCTTATAGGTACTAAAGCTATTAGTAATAAGGACGTATAGTCTTCTATTAGCAATTTCTTTAGTTTAGGGGTTAGATACACATATAAGCCACTCTAAGTTAATCTTAGAGTTATTATATCTATTCTCAGAGTATCTGTAATACTATCTAGGGGTAAGTTAGGTATACTAGTTACTCTAATAGGTTAAAGCTAGCTAGACTATAAGTAGAAGGAGCAACCTACTATCTGCACTTATATACTCTATAGTAGTAATTATAGTCTACTTAATACTAGCTACTCTATAGTCTTATAAGTTATCCTTACCTATAAGGATATTAATAGAGCTGAGTTTTCTTAGTATAACGCCTATCTTGTCTATATTATATACATTTTCTAGCTATACAGCTAGATTATATAGTACTAGACTAATTACTTTAAACTACTCTACAATCTTTGTATATATATAAATATTACAACATTTCCAGTCTATTACTTTAACTCTCCTTACTTTCACTTCTAGATAGCGTCTCTCAAGAGCTCAAGGCCAGTTATAGTTTAGAGGCTCAGTAGCACTCCACTCGCGCGTGAGGATAAGGGCTAGTAAGGGTATAAACTTTACTTGGATAGGTATCCCAAGGTCAGCTATTAGTAACAGAAACGAAACAAGGGCAGCTTCTTCCTCTGTAGTAAGGTACTGCTGGCCTTTAGCCTTATCCTTCATTGACTATCATCCATGATCGCGATGCCAGATCGTAACAAGGGGGACACCGCTTAGATTAGACTGGGCGGCATAAGTTTTAGGTACGTGAGGCGGGAGGTCTTGCGCTAGAGCCTGGCTGGCTCGGTCCATATTTACTAGCAGTAGGTGTAGTGTGGAAGGGATGAGGATACGGCCAACAATGACGAGTCTACGATGATTGCTAAAAATAGCTACACAGGTGACCTGGCCGCTCAAACAAAGGAACAAAGAGAGAAGGTTCTGGAGACATGCGCCACAGCTAACCATTCTTCGTAAAGTGCATAACAAAATACATCAGCAAAGTCACGTAAGCAAGCAGGGTTCTTCCGCAAAAAATACAGAGTCTATACTCTAATATGGAGAAACTTTTTATAGGGTGTGTACGTAGGACTAAGCGTGTTTTAGAGGTAGTTTATTAGCTTCTCTATGTTAGGGTACACCGCTAAATCACCGAAAGAAAATATTATGCAATTTAGCTTAATAGAATAGGGGTGTAAAGCAAAAACAGGTCCAGAAGCTGTAAAGAAAATGATCGACAATATAATTAACAGCACTGTATTTTTGGGTGCGATATAAGAGATCCTATAGAGAATTGCATAAATAATTGTATTTTAATACTTAAGGCTTAATAAAGCTGCGGGAGAAAGTATGAAGTAGGCAAAACAAAATATTCATTTCGGCACAGGTGGTTTTTCGCTCCGGGTGGATTTACTTTTCATGATAGTTCAGAATTATACTATACACTGTAGACCTTTCCCGCTATGCAGCATGTGGAAACCAGTCTCTCCCTCCACTGAGCGCATCTTTCTCACCATCTCTCAACCAGCGTCAAGACCACCCCTCCCTCCGTCCACTCCCCCGAACAACTCCCTCTCAAATCCCATCCCCTCACCCCAAATAAATCGTCCTCCTCCCCGCCGGATCATACACCTGTACCACCGGCGGCTCCAACCCCTGCACCCCCTCCGGCCACCTCAGCACCCCACTCGGCGACCTAACAAGTCTATCAATGGGAGACACAGCACCACTTCCCGAACTAACAGGCGACATCGCACCACTCATCTCATACACCGGACTCCCAACCCCCTGTGAAGCGCCCCCCACTCCCACTCCCACTCCCACATTCGGTAATGTCGGCTCCCTCCCTGGCAAATACTCACTTCCCGGTCGCACAAGCGCTGCCTTCACAGCACCCGCACTGTGCCTCCGCTGCAGATCCGCATTCGTATTCGCGTTCGCGAGACGCTGGGCTTCATTGTCGCGGCGGCGTTGGGCGTTGTATTCGTCTGCGTTTTTACGCTTGCGTTTGAGCATGCAGTGGATGATGCCCATTATAGCGGCGATAACGACGACGAGGGGGATGGAGATGGAAAGGGCGAGGATGGCTTTGGGGGGGAGACGGCTTGGGCCTAGGATGGGGGGTTTGGTCGATGTTGGGGTCGCTGTGACTGTGGGGGATGTGGTGGTGGAGGGGAGAGTGGTGAGAGTTGAGGGTGGGGGAGGGGTAGAGGAAGGAGGGGGGTTTGGTGGAGACGAGGGAGTGGAAGAGGGAGTAGAAGAGGGAGTGGAAGATGGAGGGGGAGGGGGAGGAGTGGAAGTTTGTTCCTCTTTGGAAGTTGGCTCTTCCTCAGAGGATGACGGCTCTGTAGTGCTGGATTCCGGGTTATCAGAGGGAGCAGGAGGCGGTGTAGCGGAGGGAGTGATAGTCACTACAATCGTGGACACTGCTTGGCTGCTCGACATCTTAGCCGTCTAGATTGTATGTTGATATTGACGCAGATATTGTTCCTATTGGAGTTGAGAAGTCGAAGCCAAAACCAGTCGAATGGGAAGCGGATGAAGAGACAACCAAGTTATAAGAGATGAAGAGGGGCGGATGGCCTGAAAGAAACCATGTTGATGGAGAAAGAGCATTGTAGCCGTACAATGGTGGAGAGTGACTGAAAGAAGGGTGACGGCAGGAGTTAAGAATAGGGCATGATGTGATTGTCACGAACAAAGCGGCCAAAATAGCAGCCAAACTGGTTCACACGAAAGCTCAGACCTACCATATTTGAATTTCAAGAATATTGATGACACCGTGGTCGAAGGGCCACAACTACTTATGACACCGGTTGCTATTGAATTCAATTATTGAGAACTCATTGTAGCACATCGTAAACTGCACGAGATCTAATGCCTAGCGCACCACGGGGTTCCTCTCCAAAGGACCCTCAATCTCATTAGACCTCTCGGTGATGGTACTGAGCCGAGGGGGGTCCAGCGATAGCCACCTGAGGAATACTCGGCCTAAAATTGAGTGCACTTCACTCACGAAGCCGACCAACATGAGCCGCCCTCGTAAATCGGGTGTTGCGCCGGGGGCTCGCACCTCCACGAGTGACACCCCTACGGGATAAGGGCCCCATTCGAATATCTTGAGACCTTTTTGGCCTCCTACGCTACCAGGTCTGCCCTTTGTGGCCACTGTTACATCCCTGGCCTAACACCCAGTCGCAGATAGAGCCAAAGCGCTCTCGGAGCTGGTGGCGGAAACCAAGGGCTAGTTCTACGACGATGACGAAAGCGGCGATCCCCGCCATGATTGCACCGATGAATTGGTTAATGGCGGAGGCTAAAATGAGGTGTAGGTTGGTGTATGAGCATATGAACTTGGTAGGGATAACATAACGACCATTTAAGCATCTAGACACGGCGAAACTTGTAGGCTTCGTAGAAGAATAGAGTGAAGTGTCCTGTACAATGTTGAAGGCCTTGCTTAAGAGTTTTCAGGAATTGGCAGCATGTTATACGAATCGAAAGCATATGATTGGTTGACTGAAAAGGGGAACCAGACGTGAGGATTCATAATTGATCCAGAAAAGGGGGCTCCTATGTCGACAATATCATATATTCAATTAAATACGCCAAGACGGATACATCACTGGTGTACAGGAAGCGACCACTGATACAGTCAGTAACTCATAAACCGTCTATTATCGCTCATCACAAACATGGAGTCTGGCGCTTAGTTCCCCGCCGAGTTGGTCCCAGCAGACACCTCCGTCTCCGACCTCTCGGCGATGGTGGAAAGTCGACCTGGTTCTGCGGCGGGCTGAACAGGGTTATTCCGAGAAGGACTGGGGTTTTTCTTCGCCCACTCACGAAGATTCCGGAGATGGTTCCTGGTGAATGGCGCGTTATGCTGGCGAGTGGCAGCCGCATTTCGCAACGCCACCATCTCGATATCCTCGGGGGCCCTCTTCTTCCGGCCAAACCAGGTGCGGCGTGTGTCGCTGCCACCGCGCTCTTTCCCTTCTGCCCACCGCCACAACGCCATGCAGGCCCTGTCTCGGATGGTATGGCGGAAGGCGAGGATCAGGGAACAGAGGATGAGGAAAGCTAAAATTCCCCCAATGGTCCCACCGATCATGGTCGCTTTGGATGGACCATGGTGAGGGGTTTGGAGAGTGGTTTCCTCTCGAAGAGCGTAGGAGGAGGAGGCGTGGTGATGCATGTTTGCTTCTGTCGGAAGGGAGGGGGAATATATGGATGGGATTAAGGTATAAATGGTATATACCCCTATCTACAAGAGAGGATAGAGCACGTTGTGCACAAACAGGAAAAGACGTGAACTTATACAATGAATTCGCATCCAGCGATATGGAAGTAGGTGAAGCCAACATATAGCAGAAACACAAGTGTTTATAAGGATAAAAACAATGAATGATAGCTATACAAAACTAATGTCTCAATCACAGCAAAGAGTAGGAAAACAGGGACCTTGAAAGAAAGATTGTCTAGCCAGAGCGATCAACGAACACAAGACCTACCTATTCCTCATAATCAAGCTCGTCAAACGCAAGGGCATCGTCAGGATGCACCTCAGTCGTAGTAGTCTCCTCCTTCTGCTCAACCTGCGTCGCTGCAGTCTCAGCGACCAGAGTCTCGCTAACAGGCGCACCTTCGGCATTCTGTTGCTCCCTAGCAGCAAACTTGGCCTTGCGCTTCTCAGCTCTCAGCTCCTTCCTCTTAGCAATCTTCTCCAACTTCTCGGGACTGGGCTCTTTCTTCTTCTTCTCAGCAGCAGCGGGCTTCGCGTCCGCAGATGTGAATCGATCCAGGAGGGTCTTCTTCTCATCATAATTTCCCGAGTTGCGGATGCGGCAGAGGTAGTTGATCACTTGGTCGATGGAGGCTTTGATCTCGTCTTCGTGCTGCTTCTGACGATGGGCAGGTTTGGAGACACGGGAATTTCGGGTGTGGTTCTTCACACCGCGCTTCTCCGTGTTGCGTTCACGGCGTTCGGCGCGAGTGGAGCGGGCCTTGTTCTGCTGCTGGGTGCTTGAGCCATTGGGGGCGGTGGGTGGGGCAGCATTGGTGGTCTGGGTGGGCTGTTGGTCGGCCATTTTGAGGTATTTACAATGAATAATGATGGAAGATATCAACGGCGAGAACGGTGAGTGGTATTCAGATGGTAGTCTGGACAAGCTTGAACGAGGGAGATGTGGGTTTATGAAGGGTCAGCATGAACGAAGGGCAAGGAGGAGCAATGAAAGAAAGACAATGAAAGGAAGGATATGCTTTTGGGGGCTTAGGGACAAAGGCCATCATATTTTTATCCAAAGGATGAATGATATTACTGTGAAGCCATGGCTGTCCCTTTCTTTGTGCCAAAGAAGTTGTAGCGTCGGGCCAACGTCAAAAATTAGGTGCTGTTCAAGAAAAAGACTTGGATGGCTTGACAGTGTTAGCGGTTAGCAGTGTTTGCAATTGATGCATTGTGATAATCTGATCTGGACGAGCATGACAAGTGATGATGTTGAAGACATGTGGTAAGGAGTGTGGACAAGCTCGGGGTGAGACGGCAGACTGCCGGCTTGGCAACGTTCCCCGCAGACGATCTGCAGACCCCAGTCCTTCACATGCCGGCCCCAGGTCTGCACATGCAGATGCAAGATAGATAAGACGCCCGCCATGCCGTCTGTTCGTCAATTGATCTTCCCGCGCTTCAGCTTGTCCACCATGGCGAGCCCGCTGTACCTCCTGGGGCCTCCCCTCCTTGTCCTCATCTCCGTCCCGCTCGCCATCTTCGCCGTCATAACCACCTCAATCGCAGTCAGCATGCTGGCCGTCCGCGTCTCCATCGTGTACTTTGAGCTCGGAGTCGCGCTCATCCACTCGGCCCTCTTCCCTCCGCCCCAGAAGCCACCGCTCACACACCCGTCGCCGCGCCGAGCGTCGCCACATCGTGCGCGAAACCGCCGCAGCAGCATCGCCAGCACGACGTCCTCGCAAGACACGGCCGTCCCTCCGCGACTAAAGAACAAGAGCGGGTCGTTTGTCTCCCTCATTGGTACCAGCGAGCCTACGCGCGACTTCGAGGGCGTCGGAGGCTGGCGGGTCGCCGCCAATGAGGACGAGGAGGCCCTCTGGATGGGCATGAACTCGCGGCTCGAGCTCCCCGCGGCGCTGCCCAAACGCAACCACAGACGCAGCCTGACGGCCGGCAGCCAACGACACAGCTGGGACCCCGAGGCCATGCGGATGAGTCCCATGCAGAGCCGGTCGCGGACGCCGCCCAAGACGGCCACCGACGAACGACATGGCGATTCGAGCTACTTTCCCCCGCAACCAAATATGAGGCCGTTGAGCATGCAGGACGGGAGGCGAAAGAGTCTGGGTGGGAGCAGCAGCTCGAGCTTGGCCTCGATTTCGCGGAGGGCGAGTCTAGCGATGAAGCAGGCGGGGGAGTGAAGGTTGTTCACGTGACAGCCATCACAACGACCACACCACTGGACTACACAATGTGCGGGATTGAAGCCGCGACGCTGAGACACCATACAATTCACAGTGATGTTCGGGAAGAAGCGAAATCACGGCATTGTGCAAGTTCACGGCGCACTTGCAACGAGCCCCATCGACCACCGCCATGGCATCAGGACCACAGCATCGCTACATAATCTGCACTTTCGCTCTTAATTTCCCACACACCTCCACGCAACTCCAACAATACTACCAGTGCCTCCGAACTTCTCTCACGAGCTTGAGGGGCCGCTCGACCTGACCGTCTCCTCTTCCACGACACATACCAAAAGCACCAAGACCAAATCCTCTTACGGTCGTCTGATAATATGCCCTCATTTGCTCCAGAGTGGACATTGCTCCTCGCTTTTGGTAGTTTCATAATCCTTCTTGGCGTGCTATGGGCCTACGACAAATACTGCACACACCGTGAAGCTCAAAGGCGAGCCGAGACACCCGTCCTCCCCGTCTACAGCAGCAATCACCCGTCCAACGTCTCCGTCGTGCCGATTGCGCCGGTTGCGCCTGTGGGACAGTCAGTCGCCATTCCCCAGCCTGCATACTGCGGAACGCGTCTCACCCAGGCTGATCGCGATTTCCGTCATCACCAACGTCAAAGTATGATATTCGACACTTCTGTCCTCCTCGACCCTGATTCGAACAATAACTCTGACGAAAATCCAGCCCACGCCTCCATGTCCACCTACAACCCCCATGTCGCTGTTTCCCCAGTCGACAACCTGGGCATTCTTGTCGAAGACGATGGCTTCGGCGAGGCAACTGTGCGGCCCATCACGGACGATGATCTTGCAGGCTTTCGTCCAAGCATGAACTCAGACGCTCCACTGGACGTTCAGCAACGTTTTCACCTGGAAGCTCGTGGCCATACGGTTGTGCCCCGTGACCTGCAGCAGATGCTGCCTATGATCTACATCCAGGAGGCCTCTGCACCGAGCACGGAGACACTGCCGTGGTATGGGCAGCATGCGCCGCCGGACTATACCAGGTTGTGCGTACCCAAGCAGCCGAAGAAGTCGAAGAGGCGGACGGCGTCCAGATCTGTGCTACCTCAATCGTGTGGTTAATACGATGCATTGGGGTAGTGAGGGAGACTAGAGGGTAGACGAAGCGTCTCTCCACTTCTGATTGCATTTTTCAAGTACAATGCAGCCGCGTTAAACCATAAACTTGATCAATAGCGGCGATGGGGCAATTTGTATGCATTACAATTTGGGGCTTCTGGGCGTATCAATTGGATATAGATATCATGACAATAATAATGATCATGCTACCCAAGTAGAGCTCTGCAACGTGATCACTTGTGCTGACTCCTCGGAATAAATACTTATGCCCTCAACTTTGCACACAACATAGAATGAAATTAACCTTGATATACAAATATCTAAACATGATCTCATAACGAGCGTAAGTGGTATCAAAATAAAATCAAAAAAGCCAACGCTACATAACCATCCCATTCATTACCCGCCCCTTCCCTCCCTCTCAATCAAAGCAGCCTCCCTCCCTATAACCTCCCCGGCCCCATATTCCCATACCCGCCTCCACCCCCCAGCGCACCCCCCTCCTCACTCTTCCGCGGCTGCGAAAAATTCATATACCCCTGTGTCTGCTGCGCCGGCACAGCATCACTCGGGTACAACGAATACCCCCTCTGTCTTTCCGCCAGGGGCTCGATATCGCTACTCGGGCGTCCATTCACCGTCGCCCCACTCCCATTCCCAGTGCTCGGACCACCAAACCGTCGCTCGCCATACGCACCATCATCAAACGGCGAGCCCTGCCCCGACGCGTACCCAGTCCCGGCCTTGCGTGTGGGGTCTACGCGGCGCCCTGGGTGCGGGTCAGTAAACGGATTGGACTCGACACTCCGCGGGGAGAAGGGATTAGAGTCCTCGTCGCCGACTTTGCGCAGGCTCGTCGGGTATCCAATCTGGCTGTCCTCATACCCCTTCAACTGGTCCGTAGTGCGGCGGTCGAGCGGCGGCGTGTAGGGTTTCGAGCTGAGGTTTCTGATAGTAAAGGGGGTCGTCGGGACGGGCGGTTGCGTGGGGTCGTTGTCGAAACCAAACGTATTGATTGTGTTGCTGCGTTTGAGTTTCGGCGTTATGGTGATTTGCGTGACGCCCTTTTCGCTGTCGGCGCCGCTGGAGGCGGAGGCGGAGAGTTGTGCGGCCGCGACGCGTTGTTCCATCCACATGCGCAGCCCGATGATGCTCATGGCGCCGATTTGTAGGAAGAAGAGCCCGTTGAGGACGCCGACTATGGCGCTCGCAGTGAGGATTGTGTCGGTGATGCAGAGCGAGATGGTGCGTAGGTCGCTCCAGCCTTGGATCCACGTCAGGGTTGCGACTTGCAGGAAGATCTGGTGGACCAGGGCGTAGTATCCGAAGATTTTGCCGGGGCCTTTGAAGGCGTCGAGCGTGTTTTTGAGCTTGAAGACGTAGGCTGAGGGAGAGGGTTGGATGGTGCTGCGCAGACGGAGCATGCTGACGACGATTGCTGGGATGGTTAGGATTAGGGTGACGAGTCCTAGAATCTGGAGAATGTTAGAGACTCAGGCTTGGAGAGAGAGAGGAGAGGAAAACATACCCCGTGCCCGGTTCGGAAGTGGGCAACATGGCCCTTGGCGATTATGCCGAGGACGGGCCCTACGACTGCGGTTGGAGTGAAGAGGCCGAAGAGAACAACTCTGCGCCATTTCTTGTTCTTTGCTTCATCAAGGGGTTGGCCGACGAGAACCGAGAGACGAAAGAGTGCCCCCAAAGCGAGATAAGCCGGTAGAAAGAAGAAGAAGGCCATTGTCGAGAACAGAACTAGAGAAATTAGCATTGGACAACTGTTCCTTACGACCAAGACTTACTATGAAAAGCTGTCAATATAGCGAAGGGGACGAGAGGAACTCCGTTGATGATGACAGACTGTTTCGTAGCATCAATCTTGAAAGTATTTCCATCGCTAGTGATCGTGACCGGATCCTTGGGCAACAATGCAGCTGTCTGATTGCTCATCAAAGGCGTGTTCTTGGATCCTTTCGCCATGCCACTCTGCAGCCCTAATGCTACGCCTACAAGGCCGCCAACGCCCTGACAAGTGAGGGCAGTAGTTCCGCCTTGGACTATGGCAGAAAACATGTTTGGTGGTGCTTGGGTATCCTGACGACGGGCTAGAGTGACGGGAGGAACTGTAGTCGTTAGCATTTGTATATGCTTGAGCGATCAATTGTGCTTGCCTACTGCCACATCTTTGATATCAACACCCCTTTTCGCGGGCCCAGACATGGACATCGTCCCATTAGAAGCCATCGTTCCATTAGAAGCTTTCTTCGATGATTGTGAAAAGAGACCGGCAATAAGCAGTGTGCCTTCGCCGGCTAGACCTCTCCCGAATGCCACCGCTGAACCGTTCACTGAGTCGTTGAAGATTATTGGCGCCGCGGGGAAGTTCATTGCCATCTCCATGGAGAAGTTGCCGCTGATGAGATTCTCAATTCCTCCAGCACCTGCAACAGCCCCAATGCCTCCTTCCACCAACCCTCTTGCAAGTCCTTCGGCGACTTGTGCTGGTTTCAGACTCGCGACCAGCCCACCCCCACTGGAGCTCAAGTTGGCAATGACTGCAGTCGCCGTCCCATTTGACAGGAAGCTGGATACTAAGCCCTTCGCAAACTGCTCGACAAGCAGCTCCGTTGACTGATTCATGCTCATGTTCGCCGATGTGATAGCCATTCCAACATCTTGCTTGAGGCCGAGTCCAATCGCTGCGCCTTCTCCAATACCCTTCCCGGCTCCTGATGCGATAGGAACAATCATCCCCATAATGTTGATACTGCCAAGTCCGTTCGCGCCACCGGGCGCTACCATATTGAAGACTTGCGTCAGGTTTGAGGATTGTAAAAATGACTGGCTTAGACCGCGAGAGAACTCCCCAACCGCGCCTGGGATATCGACTTGGCCAGCGGCCTGTCGTTTCCGGGCTTGTGTTCCTGTTTTCGACAGACCTAGTCCCGTGCTTGCACCTTGTCCCATCCCCTTGCCAGCGGCCACTGCGATTTGGGGTAGCTGTGCCATAAACTGTCCTCCAGTGGCACCTGCCTGGCCAATGAGCTGCATAACGTTGATATTTCCAGCAATGGGTTGAGAAACTCCGAGACCAAGGTTCCCGGCGATGGCAACAATGTCGGTACCGTTCGAGGGCTGAAATTGCGTTGATGTTAGTTTTAAGCCCATTGCGCTTCCTTGGCCAATTCCTTGCGCGATCGCATAAGCCGCCATTCCAATTTGTCCTCCTCCAGACGTGAGGTTGCCCAAAGAAGGAGCTATCTGTGCCGTGAGACCTGTCCCGAGATTTTGCGCTATTTTGTTAATGCCGGTTGCGGTAGCATTATAAGAGGCGGCAACACGCGAGGCCATGGCCATTGATTTCGCTGGGTCTGTGAGATTGAGCCCAGTCTCTGCTCCCATACTGTAGAAGTGTCAGTAATAGATGTTAGGGCTCGGAGAATGACGTACCCAAGACCGATTCCAAGGAAGAGGGCTGGAGTAGCGAGTCCATCTGTAATTGATCCTCCAAGCGACGCAAATACTTGCCCGAAAAGATCTTCGAGGCCTCCAGTGTTGTTTCCTTCTCCAAGTGCAGCTCCAAGTCCACCACTACCCCCCAAGCCATCGAAAAGGCCTCTCTTCTTGCCCTGATTCTTTTGATGCGATTCATCTTTTTTTATGCGAGCAATTTCTAGCGTCAGGTTCTTTGAGAAACTCCTGAACCCCTCCATTCCGTAGGCCAATCCCATCCTATCCGATGTCTCTGCGACCGCTTCCGTGAAAGATATGACACTACCGTGCAGTCGCGCATCTTCGTATAGCGCATCGATTGTCTCGGGAGAAAAGATGATGTATAGTAGCTCCGGCCGCCGAGCCTGCTCATCCCTCGCTATCCATTCGCTGAACCATATCCCCAGTAGACAGTATAGGACGAAAACCACGGCGCAAAGCGCAACTGGAAGGTACCAGACCGGCCTTGAAGAATGAAACATTATGAAGGGTATTTTTAACAATGGACAAAGAAGTGAAATGAGGAGGGCGATGAGTCTGTGGCCAGCCACTATAGCATGCCAACATAATACTAAAAACAGGCAAACCTCTGGAGCCCAACAGCAGTAGAGACTTCATATAGCCGAGCAGCTGGGCGATGTTCCGGATCACGGATAGAGGGCTGCGAAACATGTTGAGCATCATGGGTCCCAGGGTATGGCTTCTAGAGTGGTGTGTTTCCCTTTGGGGAGAAGCATCATTGTGAGTGGACGTCAATGATTCGACCCGCAACCGCACAGAAACTGTGGAGAGATGAAAGCTTGTTATCATGGATCATAGATGTTCTTCATGTATCGGATATGGCTGCGCAGTGGCGAATCAGCGGTTTCGCCCAAGCCAAGGGATGAATGGAACGATGATATCCTCCAGAGTGACCAGTCAGATCGTCAGAAAACGCGATGGTGCCGTTACAGCAAATGGCGGCGACGAAACATCTTTCATAAATACTCATTGTTTTCCGGGGTTCCTAGGCCGGTGACAAACGCAGTGCGGCACCTCGGTGGTGTATATTCTCTGATGCGACATGCTTGAAACGGCGAAAGCCACCTAGAAACCTAAACGCGAAGAAGAAACTCCACTGCCACCTTGGTAGTCCGGGGTATGTGTGGATTGAAATATGTATATGGGTACGTATACGAGTGTGTGTGTCCGTCGGCGTGGTTTCAACATTGACATGGAGGCCAGATGGGATGAAAGGTTGCCAAGAGAAGACACAAGCTCATGCACAACAAACCCCAAGGAACGTAAACTTTTCAGGGTATGTAGAAAGAGGTGACTTGGGAATTGGAGGAAGAATGCTAGAGATATAAAAGAAGGAGGGGCGAACGAATGAATTGCGGGAGACAGTCGCAATGGATTAAGTAGGAACCGGGATATGGGGTGCATATTATCATAGCCTCACATCTCGAGGGAAGACAGGCAGATATTTTTCCAATAGAAGCGAGAATATAAAGCAAAAAGATGAAGCTAGGAAGTAGGAATGGAAAGAAAGTGAGCAACGTCGTGAAGAAAAAGGCAAAAAGAAATCGAATAGCTGAAGCCGGTTTCGATCCGGCGTCCTCCGGGTTATGAGCCCGGCGCGCTTCCGCTGCGCCATTCAGCTTTTACTGATTTGTTAGAACTTTTGGTCCTATTTTGTAATATATACTAAAAGACATGAGGGCACGGTGCTGACCGCAGAATCTTTCCGTTCATTCTGGTCTCAAGGGTGCCAGGAATTGCACAACCGCCGCAGTTGAAGAGTGACGTGTCCTTTCAACTCTTCCGAGGTCGGCCCACCTTTTTCGCGGCCAAGAAGTGGGAAGAGAACCAACAGAAACAACCCTTTTCCATATCTCTTGATTCGAGGAAATCGCACCAGAATTTTTTACCACGATACAGCATACTTGTCATGAATTATCAAGACATCTTTGTCTCGTTCAAATGCGGGCAAACACAGGGCATCAGCGCGGTGGGGATGGTGGGGTATAGCCAGAACCTGGAGGACCATATCTAAACAATAGATAGTCTAGCTTCCCAATTACTGAACAGAGTCCGAAAGTATATAAAGTTCAAAGGTTAGCATTGTCGCCGTGGTTGAGGCGATGTGATTTGGAAGGTTTGTCAGGAGGGCTTTAAGCTCACACGCTAGCATTTTAGTCTGTCGCGTGCTCTGGCGCGTCTCAACGCGTTCTCTCACTTCGACACTTACAGCCCGCGTCTCCGCAGAATTACCACACACCAGCAACATGTCGCCGTCGCTTTCACGTTTCGATGAGTAGCTATTCACCAGAATTTCCTACGTCATTTGATCCCGCCATCTACCTCCACTCCGAACCCGCCCTCCCGGCCCCACAAGACGCGTTCCCCTCGTTGTCCCACTCCGACGAACTCGAAGTACTGCAGCAGTGCATTGCAGAACAAATTGCTGAGAAGACCAAGAGAGGCATCGTTATTCAGCACAGGGCTTGGAATACAGCAGAGGCCTTCAGGAGCGAGGAGGATCATAGCATTGGTACTTGACCCGAACTGGATATTGTCGCATCAAGAGACTAATTCCCCCAGATACTCCATTGAAGTACCTCAAACGCTCTCCAATCAAACGATTTCCCACGGGGTCTTCTACCGACGGCAATATCCCATCGTCTCCTCCCATCATGCCCTTCATGTCATCGCCAGTCGCATATCCACCGACATCATCACCAAAACAACCCTCACCCAACAAGAGGAAGCGTGTAGATGGCGATCGAAGCCCACTCAAGGATGTGCATCCGAACCAGTCAACGAAGATCGTGGCCGGTTTTCTGGACGACTCGGATGACGAAGATGAAATTGATGCCATGAAGGAACACCCGTTGAAGAGGAGGACTCTGGGTACCATAAAGGAGTCTACTCTTCCAGAATTCACCGATACGCCTCCTGCGAGCCAGGGTGAGATCTTGGACCCCGAGACAGTTTCTCTGGATGTCCTCAATGACTACCTCAGATCGCCCTCGCCCGCGAAACAACAGCCTCTGGTACGTGAGGAGCCCACATCCGCACAGCCAAGCCGTGGAATTGTCGCGAAAACAGCATCAGGACAGCCGATATTCATTCGAAGAAAAGCCAAACGTACAGAAGTGTCCTACGAGCAGCTGATTGCAGCCCGATCAGAGACCGTGGCTGGAAAGGCCCAAAAGAGTTACTATGGAATAGATGTGCACAGCTTGCTGCAGGAAGCCAAGACGCAAGATATCGAAAAGGCACAAGAGCAAGCTAAAGCGGAGAAGGATGCTCCGCAGCCATCGGTTGAGCAGCCCACAGGCAAAACGGGGAAAGTTGCGAGAACCTTGATGTGGACGGAGAAGTATCGCGCAAAGAAATTTACGGATTTGGTTGGTGATGAGCGCACACATCGATCAGTACTACGCTGGCTAAAGGGATGGGATCCAATTGTCTTCCCAGGAACAAACAAAATCAAATCCAAAACCGCAAAGAAAGATGACGAGGAAGAGTACAAGCATCGCAAAGTTCTTCTATTGACCGGACCGCCTGGATTGGGCAAGACTACACTCGCACATGTATGCGCCCGACAAGCAGGATACGAAGTCCAAGAGATCAATGCATCCGATGAGCGCAGCCACAACGTTGTCAAAGGCCGCATTCGTGACATGGTCGGCACAGAGAACGTGCGAGGCGTCAACACAAGCACCGTTAATGGAAAGGTCCGAAAAGCTGGCAAGCCAGTTTGCGTTGTGGTTGATGAGGTTGATGGTGTCGTGGGCGGAAGTGGTGGAAGTGGAGAGGGCGGTTTCATCAAGGCCCTGATTGACTTGATCAACCTGGATGAGAAGAACTCTCGAACAGTTGGCCAAGAATCTGCAACTGCGCCAAAGAAGAAGAAGAAAGGCGACAAGTTCCGACTTCTACGACCATTGATCCTCATTTGCAATGATGTCTATCATCCGTCACTTCGACCGCTTCGGCAGTCTTCTTACGCCGAGATCATTCACATTCGCAAGCCGGCTTTGAACATGGTAGTAAGCCGCATTCACAGCATCTTCGAAAAAGAAGGTATCCCATGCGACTCGGACGGCATCCGTCGGCTTTGTGAAGCTACATGGGGCGTGAGCACGAAGAAGGAAGGCGGAACTGGCAGCGGCACTGGCGAGGGAGACATTCGGGGTGTCATGGTGGTCAGTGAATGGGTCGCTGGTAGGCTTCGAGCTTCCGCGAGATCTTCCAAGGAGCCCCCGCGGCTATCACGGCAATGGATAGAGGCCAACGTCATCGGTGATCTCAATCATGGAGGTGGTGCTGCCCGAAGCCTCGGGCGCGGTGGGACAAAAGACGTTGTCGAACGTGTTTTCCGCGAAGGTGCCGGATTTCCCAAGCAAGCCGAAACTACAGATCCATATGCGCCTCGTGAGGGAAAGAAGGGAGTGATTGGGGTCGCCGAAGCAGCTAAACGACGTGCCATGGATAGGTTACGAGAGATGGCGAATGTGAGTGGTGATTGCGATCGAATCGTCTCAGGTAAGTTGAACCCTTTTTGTCAATGACCCAGCTCATCCTTGTCTAGATTGCTTTACCGCCTACCCGGAAAAGCCCTTCCAAGACGACACCTTTCTCACAAAGCCTAATGCCGCATACGAATGGCTCCATTTCCACGACTCTGTTTCGTCATCGATCCACGGTTCACAAGAATGGGAACTATTTCCATATCTCTCACAATCTGTCCTCGCGTTCCATAATCTCTTCGCATCACCTCGCCACCATTCCTCAAATCCCATAGCAGATCCAGATGCGGAGCCAACTCCCTTTTCTGGGCCCGGCGCGGCCTTCGCAGCATCCGAGGCGCAAAAGGCAACCCGCTCACAGTTGATGGGATTGCAGTCGACATTGAGTCTTCCACTAACGCGACTGTTCCGCTCACCGGAAGAACTCGCAACCGAACTATTACCATACGTCCTTCGCATGCTATCTCCAGATGTCAAACCCGTCATCGTCAACACGGGCCCATCGGGCTCCAAATCATTCGCCACAGCGTCCGTCCGTAAAGCCTCAGAAAAGGCTCTGGTCAAGAAAGCGGTAGACGCCATGGCAGCAACCGGCGTCCGTTTCGAGAGGAGTAGAATCGAAGTGGATGATCCAGCGAACAGGAGTGGTGGCTTCGTTTTCCGCATGGAGCCCCCGCTCGATCAACTCTCTTCATTCGAAACTCTTGGCGGCAAGAAAGACGATAAAGTGCGATATGGGGTCCGGAGTGTTCTGGAACAAGAGTGGAAGAAAGAGAGTGCCAGGATCGAGCTCGATGCTCGACGTAAACGTGGCGGAAACTATGAGGAGGTTGTCGAGGAGAAGACGGATGTTGTGGATGTGGCGGCACGGGATAAGGTGAAGGTTAAGCGGGACTTCTTTGGGAGAGTCATTAAGGAGAGGGTGTTGCTTGAAGGCGAGAAGGCGCCAGTGAAGAAACAAGCTGATAGGGGAGGTGATGAGGGGAGGATATGGGTGAGTTTCAATGAAGGGTTCTCGAATGCGGTTAGGAAGCCAGTCACACTTGATGAACTGATGAGGGGGTTGTAGAGATAAGTTTAGATTACGTATAGAGACAATATGAGTGTCTCTGTCGTACAGTTGTTATTATATCTTGATCAATAAGCGCCCAACTTGAAAACGTCCAAGTTCGGCGGGCGAATCAAACTTGAAAAGGGCAACAGATGCCGTCCATGGTATCGCGCCATTCCACTTAGCCGTATGTGTGATTCATGTAATCATCCTTGTTGAATCGTGCCTTTCCATTTATCTCTGGACGCAATATAATAGAGCCAAACGCGGTTGCGAAAGAAACAGATGCACCGAACACCAACTTTTGTAGGCAACCCAAAGGTTGGATCCTATTAATTTTTTGATAGGATATCCTTCACTCTCTTATTTAAACTCAAATTCTAACTTCCTCCTCTTGCTATAGGTATTGTAATAGGTATACTAGCCCTTTATAGCTTTTTTATCTCTTTATAAGATAAAACTCTCCCTTTTCAAGGGGACCTAATATGTGAACTTATACTGTGTGAAGCTTGTATAGTAAAAGTTGATCAATTCCATTGCTAACTAACTAGGAAATCTCTTAGTGCCTTTTCTTAACATTCAATATCAACTATAATGCTCCCCCCCCTCCTTTAACGCAAAATACTATTTATATATCTATACTTTTCAACCTATTGTATAAATATAATTAATTAATACAAGTAGCTCCTAAAGCTACTATACTCTCTCTCCCTCCTCCCTAATACTAATAACTAGCTCTTCCTCTATAGGATCTAAGCTCTTACCTACTTCTAGCTTATCTTCTAGTATCTAGAGTTACTCTTCTTACTTAGTAATAAAGTCTCTATCCTACCCTAGGAGATCTAGATCTTAGAGGAGGAGCTAGAAGCTATAAATAAGGACCTTAATCTATTATTAGTTATTTCCTAGTATAGTAATACTAAGGAGGCCCTTATAATTTAAGAGGTTAAGAGCCTTAAGGTTATACTTATAGCTATAGAGGTTTATATTTATTATCTTAAGGAGATTAAAGGAGCTAATTATATAGTATATATTTATAGGGTTATTAGGCCTTAGAAGGGCTAGGTATATAAGCTTACTAGTAGTAGTATCTATCTTAGTAGTATAGTATAGAGATATTTTAGTATAGTAGATAGGTATATAGTAGTATTTTATCTTTGCTTTGTATATATTAGGATAGCTACTTTAGTTAGTTAAGGAAGGCTCTTAATAGTCTCTATATATTAACTATAGTTTATCTCTAGGTATTAGGAATTACTTCTTAGCTATATATATATTAATTATATAAAAGCTCTACTTAATTATTATTAGGATTAGTACTAGGTAGAGTACCTAATACTATATAAATCTATACTTATTACTCTCTATACTATATATATATCTTTATAAAGCCTTTTAGTAAAGTAAAATTCTCTTCTAAATAAGATAAAACTCTATAATTAGCCTATATACTATTTAGTTTTTTATTTAGTTAATAAAAATATAATATTAAGTAGTATAAGGGTAGTACTATAAGGATTTAATATAGTAGATAGCTTACTTATAAGTATTAATAATTAAAAAGGGTACTCCTTAAGAGTTATCTTAAGGAGCTAGCCCTCTATACTACTATATAACCTTTCCTTAGACCCCTAGTAGAATAGTAACTATACTACTTATTTAAGCCTATAGAGGTTTTCCCCTATAAGGTTTTTACTCTATAAGATATAAAATTATTATAGCTATATATAAGATAACTACCTTATTATACTCTCTTAATAGTATAGTATAGAAGGAAGATAGTCTAGAAGTAAACTACTAGACTAGGGAAGAGGGAAGGTATAACTTAGTAAGGGATCTTTAAATAGTAGAAGGACTTTATAGGAAAAGCTTATAATAGTAACTCTGCAAGCAGCTATAAACATGAACTACCCTTACTTAGTATTAAGCTGGTACTTAGTGTGTTCCTATACCCCCTGGGAGGTCATGTATATATCTACATTCGGACGAAAATAACAATCAATCAATCAATCAATCAAAGAAACAGATGGGAGCTCTTGCTATCCTTTGGGGCTGCAATCAAATCCAACGGAACAAGCTAGCAAGATCCTTCCTTCCCTTCACTGTAGAATTCCTTGCTTCTGTCTCCGGTACATTGGAAATAGACAGTTCGCACTTCGGGCCTTTCAGCTTGACCTTCGTGATCTTCAATTCATTCTGCGGTTGTGTATGAAGACCCAGTAAGCGTCCATACTCCCTTTTCAGCAGACTTGATTCAAGCTCGTGGTGCGATAAGGTCTGTGGCCATACAAAGCTCTCTGGAAGTTCGAGCTCATATTCGACAGTAATTTTCATCGACATGTTGTGAGGAACAATCAATCTCTGCGAGCACCAATTGTGAGATTGTGTAAAATGTGTAACATAAATACATGAATGAAATAGACTGGGGAAGTAATTATAGGGAAGATTGCAAATCACAAGACTGTATTTGTAGGCAGCTGTTTCGGGAAATCGAGACATGACCAGCACGATCACCATAGTTGTTTGCTCCATGAGTTGCTGCTCAATGATAAATATGAGTGGGGAGAAATCATGATTGAGACCTCGTTTTGTTTGTATCCAGACAACTCACTCAATTTGTACCACCCTGTTTACCCTTCGCTTTGTTCACTGAACAGGCATCCGCCATCATCTATTACGCCATTCAGTCCTATCTCTGACTCCATTTTGTCCATCTTTAGGACTCACAAACCACCTCCAGCCACCTATATTTTGGCACGAGAACCCAGGGCCGACCACTGCACGCTCATGCATCCTTTCGGCTTTTCCCGCTCTCGCTCTCATAGCATATATTCCAGGAACGGAGCCAGTGGGCCTTTTGGGGCGGGAAATCGATAGAAGGCATCGTATTCAACTCTGATGATAAAACGTATTTTTGGATGAGCTGGAAGAATGCGACTTAAACCAGCTATTTCGTCAGCAACTGGTAGCAATAATAACAACGCGATTCACAATGGACCGTTTGCAGATGCAATCCTATATCAAAGGTCTTCTGGACACACTGTTTAGATGAATTGAGCTGTTCAACATGCTTCGTAGTTATTGACATCGATGCATCCGGAAACTTCTTCCCTATTTGGGTTTTAATATCCATCGCCTCATACGTTTGCGCCTGTTCAAGGTACGCTTCAGGCTATCAGTGTGATGCCATTCAGAGGCGCAGCATGTCAGCCACAACCTCACAAGAGGTTCTGCTGTCCACAGTACTCTGGTTCGAATGTCGCCTTTCTTGCTGGAACGTTGGAAAGGCCACGAATCTCATCGCTCGCCGCACCAAGGGGCTTCATATAAGGCTCAACTGCGGTTAATCTACCTCTCCTGTACTGCCCGTGATCGTATGTTGGTGTCGCTACTGTTGGAAAACAAACAGTAATGTCACGCATCGGACGCCGAGGAAGGTTCTCAGGTGACTCTAGGAGTCCAGAGAAACCCTGAGCGCTTTGTCCAGGCCGTGATGGAAGGTTGTGAAGCGGAAGGTCATGCGTAGAAGTTGCATTTCTCCGACGAATACAACTGCAAAGCAGATTCCGAATTCGAGCGATGTACGATGCTTGCTGACTTTCATTCAACGGATGAACAATGGTGATTAAGAGTACAACTCCGAACAGGGAACATATAATGATGAAGATGAAAACATTGTCATCCATATCGATGTACAAAATTCCTACGCGACAATCGTCTTTTGGTAAATTAAGTAGCGTTGTATCTGGGTTATATAGTATCATTCCATGCTCTTATGTGCCAGTGCCAACGCGCTTTGAGCCAGTACTAAATTTACCACGCACACATCAATACAGAAGCCAATATGTTTATAGATCAGATGTTCGTTCGTCAAGCTTGAAACAGCGCCATGTCCGCATCATACATCGCCCATAAAACTATCCGTTTGCTTTTCTTTGCCCGTCATAGATAATCACCAGAGAGCAATCGGATTGAAAACGCAGTTGAAGTTATCAGCTCATTGCTGGAGATACATGCTCAATGTATCCTTTCTCGAGAAACTGACGGCTTTGTAACAAATATTGACACAGACAAGGTCAGAGGGTATCTTCCTATTATTGTTCATTTCAACCATGCTGATCCTTGATAACATCCCAATTCTACTCACTCTTCCCTCCTTTTTCTCCACGCCTTAGTAAAGCATGAGTTGTGTTGAAGTACTGGATGCGTCCCAACCCCGACGGACTGTTACGAAAGCTTCTTCCTCTCGGAAGACCCCGGTAGCCCTGTTATGCTTGTTCGGGTCGGAAGACGGGCTGACTGGTGTGCATTGAAACAGTACAAAGCCCCCAAACAGCCGACCCAGATTTCTTCCCTTTACAGGATCCCAGCATTCCTAAACCAAAAAGAGCTCCAGATGGGGCTCTGTTTTGTGCCGAGTGCCACAACCCTCTAAAACCTGTATTTAAACTGCCTATAACTAAGAGGTGCTGCGTATGTATGTGGTGGCTTGGTCATCTTCTATTACTCCTCCCGGATGCTTGTTGAGTAAAACTGCACTACGTTTGCGTCATAAATATGCCAGTAACTGATGCTCTACTTTCCCGAGGACTCTGATGTTTGAAACATATCTTCCTTGAAGCGCCATCAAAGGGTGGGCATGTTTCGCTGCTTCTCCCAACGGCGTAAGTGGAATAACTTCTTATATCAGGCCATCTATCAATGATCCATAACACAAGCATGGGAATAGCAGTGGGAGGATGCATTACAAGGAGAGTTGAATATGCGGTAATGTGCAAAATATGTCAATAAAGATGAACCAAATGAGGATCAGTCAGGGAAGAGGGAAAGCGGAGGGAACTTCGGAGCGGTTTTGGTGATCACCATCACTCAGTCCAATTTCGGTTGTGTCTGGAAAGGGGATAGTAATCCCCTAAGATAGATCCAGAGAGCAATTCCGAGCAACCTGACGTGTTGCGACTTTCATGGATCAAGCAGGCAAAATACTGATGATGCTAGAAATTTCAGATGTGTTTTGTGAAGACATTGAAAAACTATCTGCCTATCGAGTAATCAATATTCACCATATCGCGAGAGTTGGTCCAGCAACCCCAAGGTCCGATGTCACTCATGGTCCTCCTCCACAAGAGGTTTCATCGGTGCCTTTACCTTCTCCTGGATATCTGCCTTCGCATCTTCCTCCATCCCCTGTGTCCTCAACCTCAAACCCTCCTCCCCAATACTCCTCACACTCCTCACGAAACCCTCATCCGGCGGGTTCCTCTTCAAGTACCTGACCAGGCTCTCACAAAGCCTATCGAGTACAAACTCACTCTCCGTCTGCTCCCCCATCATGGGCGAATCCTCACCAAGCCAATCCCAATGTACTAGTCCTTCATCCTCTTCATTTTCCATTCCACCACTGTCTCCTTTGGCAAGCGAGAAGCGAATGAGGCGTGTGAATTCGGTCCAGTCTTCATATCGATATCGACGCGATTTATCAAGGGTGCAGTCATGGGCTGTATGTCGGATGGCAAGGGCTAGTTGTCGAACGAGAGCTGATGCGTCGGGGCGATTCTGATCTACCGGAGACGGGAGGGATTCGGCTGGTTCACTCTTCAATTTGGAACCGCCGGCGCTGGATTCTGTCTCGCTGTTTTCTTTCTCCTTGAGCATACCTTCGAGAATTTCAACGCGATTGCGGAGCTCATTGTGCTTAGACTGCCATTCGCGCGTTGCCTTAGCGAGACCGAGGGAGAGCCATGGATGTTTCTCTACGAGCGCTGTCCAGATTCCTTCCTTCGGCAAGATCGTAAAGTCTGCAAGGGTGCTAGACCAGGTGTTGAAGGCTGAAACAACGGTCGACGTTAGATCAGAAGCAAGCATGGTGATGCTAGGAACCGCGATGATGGACCAAATAAGGAAGAAGCATCTTCCTGCACCCGTCTTTGGAGAAAAATCACCATATCCGATTGAGATAATTGCAACCCAACAAAAGTAGACAGTCTCCCAGTAGTTCTGGCCTGTGGTACCTTTTTCCGCCTGCCAGAATGCAACAGCGCCGACACACCAGAAAATAGTGAACAAAGACAAGCTCATACTGAGCCTCCAAGAGTTCTTCCACAACTTAGCTTTCTGTTGCACCTTGCGCATTTCTTCAAATCTCTCTTTCCCGTCGCGGAGGAGTTTGAACTTGTTTTCCTTCTTCATCCTGCTTCCGATGGTGCTAGTTTTTCCAAGGGTATTAGTTCTAGTTAATGTCCGGTCGGTAGAGGTGACACTGTTCATTGTGGCTTGATATTGTAGAGCAGTCGCCGGAGAACGAGAGCTGGGACGAGCGGCTTGCTTGGCCATTGCACGTTCGCGTGCCATCTCCTCTTCCACTTCGCGGCGTTGGAGTTCAAAGCTTGTTGCGACGGTACGACCCTCAGTTAATTGGCGTTGGTGTTCGAAGTGACTTCGTGTAACTTTCTTTTCACCAAGTTCTTGGACTGAACGATAGATACTGGACACAACTAGACCCAGCATGATAATACCGCCGAGCGAGAACGGGATCAATAAAGCACGAGTGACTGTTCTCGTAGGATAAAGATCGCCAAATCCAATAGTCAGAATGGTTACGTTGCAGTAGTACAGCTGTTCAGTGTTAGAAACGTCGACGTCGCAGCTATGTCAGGCTTACCGAATCAATGAATTGCCACCCTTCCAGTCGTGCATAGATACCTGCTCCACCAGCAAGCCAGATGAAGTAGAACATAGTCTGAATGATCAGTGTACGTTGATCTTCAGTCAAGTCAAAATATTGTGGGTAATGCCCCCTGATGTAGCCCAGCAGATTGATGATCAGAATGGATGCCAGTAAGAAGTAAAATGAAGCCGCTGAAATGGCGAACCAAAAGCCTCCGGAATAGGTCTCAAAAGGAGCGACTGGCCGATTGTAAACATGCATTGCTGCGAGGTCGCCAATGAGCTACATAGAAGTTAGACTCGTTCATTCCTACGAATGGGGGGTTGACCGACGATTCCACAGGATATGATCCATAGCATGATAGTCATTGGGAGCGAAATGATATATCTGATGCGATTGGTGAAGTTGAGCAAGAGAAAGAAGTTGCCGGCAAACCCGGTTATCAAAGAGCAGACATTAATCCAGTAGCACCTTTCTCGGTCAGTTTCATGTCAAGAGGTGGTATGGTATCGACTCGCCATCTTGGATCACGAATAGGTGTTGCAACTAATTGCGCCACTGTGTTGTTTGGATCGGTAGGATCTCTCAAGTCCAACCTCCAGAAAGTGACAAGCGCCCCAATTGAAAGGACATTCGCCAGGGGTCCGAGAGTAGCTGCAAGAATACTCATACAGCGTTAGTAGATTGTAATCTCAAGGGGATTAGTCTGCCTCACGGTATAGCCATAGAAGCAAACCACCAGTCACTAGGCTAACATGTTAGTAGTCTAATGCAAACAACACATGCGGCATAAGAATGCCAAAACTAGGTATTATTCGAGACTTACACCGGATCATCGTCGCTTCTTCCTCTCATATGAACCTTCCAAAGCTTGAAGCCGCCTTCCCTCTCCTCATCATCTATCCCAAGCAGATTGCTCTGCGCCTGGAACATGGCATTCTTCAAAGATCTCCCCAGGGACTGACCCGACTCCCGCCTGCTGGTAAACTCATCGAGCAGACTTGGCATTTTGAGAAGAGGAATGCAGGTACGTTGTCGGTCATCAGACAGCCAAAATACAGCCAAATGTGTTTCAACGGTCGGTTTTGCAGCTTTGCGGGAGTTGGAGCTGTTGACTATGAGGTCGACGACGGTCTAGCCGCCCTAACCTGCAGCAGATCGAGGCGGCGGCCATCGTGAGCGGAGTGGTTGGATTGGACAACGTGACACACGCCTTCAGTGCTATCGCGAGTTAGCCGCATGCTACTCTGATAAGCTTGCATGTTCGCGACGCACATCCGGAGAGAAACAGACGAAGGCCGAGTCCATTCAACATGCGCGATCGAGCACGTAGCAGTTCTATAGCTGTGCAATAATGTGCAATAATATGCAATCTTCCTAGACATTTACTCCATGTTCTTGGATCAATGAAAGTCTTGAATTTTCTCCCCCAATAGCTAACCACGGCTAAGAGGGCTTTGGAGGAGCTTAACATGTACTGGACCGATGATGTTGAAAGATGCTCTGCAAGGGCACAATCGTATTTTCGCCAAAGGCCTGGCGAGTTCTACTTCACGATAGCGAATTGCTGGTTTGCGTGGGTGTTGGGTTGATCTCCAGCCGCCCGATTTTCCTTGACGCAATCGCTTGACTAACCACTTTAGTCCTGTTCGGTTCTGCCTCCTCCACGTCGATGCATCTGCAACCTATTGCGCTGCATGCTCGTGGCATGGAGTTTTCAGCCTTCTCCATCCATCACAATGCCTCCTCCCACTTTCACTCCCAAGCTGACCACCAGTACGAACTACGCTTGTCAATCACTCCTCCGCCATGGCTGTCTGCAAATTCGAGGGTAACAGCGACATGTATGGGCTGGGAATAAGGCTCGGCTACTATTTTCAGTGGTATGGGGCCATATTTGCAGCGTGGCTCGCTCCTTCGGAAGTTCGGGGTCTTCGCTTCACGATTGATGCTTTTGTGTCGGCCTCGTTCCTCGCGTTGATCATCCTCACGGCTGGCGATATCAAGTCTCTGGAGCCCGCTGAAACATACATCGTTCTTTTACTCATGTTTGGAGCATACTTGGCGCTTATCCCAATATACATCTGGCGCATCCTCACAGCATGCGACCCATATTGGGATCCAAGTCGGTATCCGCTTGTACGCTATTCTGCTTTGTCGGCGAATCTGAGTTTCATACTCTTAATTGGAGTCCTGGTTTATCAGTACTGGTTCTGGTTCAATCGCGTTCCTGACCTCAACCAGTACAACTGCCAGCAATATGGATTCGTCCTTGGGCAAGTTCGACTCAACAGCAAGGCATCTGTCGTGCTAAACGCGCTCATGTACTTCATGATCGGGTTGATATGTTTGTATCTACTCCTGTTGAAGGTCAGAGCTATAGCTGGAAGGCCGGATCCAATGGAGAGACGAAAAAAGAGGAAGATGAG
This sequence comes from Amniculicola lignicola CBS 123094, assembly GCA_010015725.1. NCBI lineage: Eukaryota > Fungi > Ascomycota > Dothideomycetes > Pleosporales > Amniculicolaceae > Amniculicola > Amniculicola lignicola. Next base: position 120,299 of record ML977609.1, on the reverse strand, counting down.
CCGACGACACCTGGCAACTCATATTGAGCTCCTCCGCAACATGGATACTTGGTTCAAGATTGTAGTCGCGCTTGCAGTGACTGTGGCAACCGAACTTACTATTTCATGGAACGAGATCAAGGGAGTCAACAACCTCTCAAGCGCTGGGCAGACCATCCCATTCATTATCGGGCTGTTTGCTCTTATACGCATATTTTATGTCTACCTATTCAAATCGGACGAAAACAGCGGTAGCGAGTATAGCTACTACGCAGATTCAGACCCTCTTTTAGATCGAGATTTGCCACCGAGGATGGGAGAGGTGCGTCACAGAGGTGGTGGCCCTACCCGGCCTATGGCTGCTCGGGTTGGGGGGAGAGGTATACGACACCCATTACCCGACTCACGGCTCCCGAGACCTGCATATTTGACCCGGGACCTTCATCGATAGATTAACGGCATGTCGAGTGAGGCATTGCAATGCTCTCCATAAATGAGGATTTGTTGAATCAATGTGAGGTCAATCTTCTCAAGAGTCATTCCTAGGGGATCGAAAACACCGCCAAACTACACGAAGTGGAAGAAGTTAATGATAAAACAATAGCCTACGAATTGGAGATAGGGAAGGATTATGTTCATATGTTGACAGATATTTCGTGTATTTCTTACGACGGTTTTCAAGATATTTAGACACTATCACGACGATTTCATACCCAGTTGTCTACGCATGAAATATAAGATACTTTAGAACTTCCGAAACTTTGAACCTATCCCCGAGATGGGCTTACCTTGATAATGTTCTCAACATTCCAACCACAGATTCTTATCCGGTCCAACTTCCGCCGATTCTTCTGACCCAACCGCTTGTTTGTCCCAACGCACCAACCCCACTATTCACCGCACCCCACCAAGCCACATTGAAATCTTTCTTTGACTCAGTCAACGTTTAGGTTTCCCAGCAAGAACCCCAAAGTAGCTGAGGCGCATTAATCTTTACTATATAGTCTTATCATGCTTGACTTCCTGCTATCTTCCAATAGAGAAGGCCGGTTGGCGCAATGGTAGCGCGTGGCCCTCCTAAGGCCAAGGTTGCGAGTTCGAGTCTCGTATCGGTCGACAGTCGCTTACGAACGATCTGGAAGACACACCTTGTGGAAGTAACATTTTTTGCTTATTTAATGGTTTGCTGGGAGGTATGGGGTTCGAGTGAGCGTTGTGGCGGTCTTTCTTTTTGTCGTTTGCGGGGTAGTTCGCTGGGATCTGCCGAGAGCCGTGACTCCCTTGCTGGGGTGACACCAGCATCTCAAGAACACTTTGAATCTGGCCACCGTCACCTTTATCATTGTTTTGTTCATAGAGCAAGCGTCTCCTTGAGAAGATTCAGATCGTTGAAAAACTGCTCCTTTCCATACAGCCAAATATGTACCTCCTCTCCTGCATATACATCACGTCCCCATCGCGAAAGAGCACACGGGATACATACATACATTGATCTGATAAAATTAATTCGCCTCCGACACAACCATTGTCAACATTGTCTAAGATAAAGACTTGCACAGTCCCCTCGTACTCCAAGTATCAGTTAGCCAGCCGTGGGCCAGAGACTAGCAAAAAGACATCACCAGTAAGAGTGGAAATGAAGATTTGACATCTCAGACATCTAACGGAAGAACGGCCTATGTGTATCGTTAATAGAAGTAACAGCATTTCCCGGAACGAGAGGCTGGGTTATGAGTCCAGAGTTTCGCGAAGATGCTGAACGCGACCACTATTACGCGCAAGGCCAAACAGATCGGTGCCCACGAGCTTATGCCAGAAGGATCCCTATCTGAGGATGCGTGACGCTCTCTCTCTTTGTTCCAAGCTAGCTCTCTTTTCAATACAACGAGGATCTCCCGTCGCGCCACATGGATGGAAACCACCCGCGATCCATCAATCGAATGCCCTTATTGATGGCATCCTTAGGTGGGTCATAGTTGAGTGCATTCTTCGACGTGGGAAATTGACCTTGAGTCCAGCGATTCATTCGAATAGATTGGCCATCCTGGGAAGGGTAGCAGGAATGAGCATACCGTCTTGGTGTTGTTCATGTTCTGATATCGAAATAAAGACCCACGAACACCCTTAGTGGAGAATCACTGACAGCCTCAAGCCTTTAGGGAGATAAAGAATAGCCCAAAGCCTCCCAATTTCAAGTGTAGCTCTCTGTCTACTATATATCGGGGTTTGCTCCCTGATTTACTCACACAATGTCTCTGGGTCCAGCGACTGATGAATGCAAAATCAGAGACAATACACGATATTACCTCTCCGCTAGTCTTCCACCCCCCTAAATAAAAAACTTCCTCCTTTCAAATGTTATGTCCGGTAGTATGTCTCTGTTTCCTGGAAACCAAATCACACAGCTATCACTTCCAACTGTTAGACCAGGCAAGCTTGGCCAATCACTCCTCCTCCAACCGAGCCTCATTGCCCTATTTCTCCAACCCACCCCCATCTCCTCTTTGACCTTCTCTGGTTTCTTGAATTGCCAACGCCTTCTCCAGCTTCCTGCCTTGTTGAACAGACCTCCCCACCCCCTTCCTATCGTTTTCCATCCGCTTCCGATCTTTCTCCTTGAGCAATGCCTCTGCCCGCTTGATTTGAGCACCGCTTGCCCCCGGTCCAGCTCTCTGCTGCGCCCTGCTCATTCCCATCCACCACTGAGCGTCACTGCTTCCACCCCCTTGATAGAGACGCGCCTGGTAGATCGGCTTCACGGCCAACGCGTACGTCTCGAAGTTGTCGGATCCGCAGACAAAAGTGGCGATGTCGGAGGCGTGTGCGGAGCGGAGGAGTTGGAGGGCCTCGTGGTCGGGTGACATGGGGGAAGTGGGGAGAGTGAAATGCGAACATGACAGTGGGGAATCGGTTTTACGGGTATAAGATATGGCCGCGCGTATACGAGAGAGGAGGCTTGCTTGGTCGGAACCCTCACCAAGGTGCTCTTTTGCCACGCCATCGGTCTTTTCTTCGGTGAAGTCGGAGAGAGAGGCGCCCGGCTGGGCTTTCTTGGAGAAGAGTTGCGCAGGAGATTTGTGGATTGTGTCAATCTTTCGAATCACGAAGGCATTGGCAGCAGCCTCAGTTGCTCGGATTGAGGGTCTGACGATCCCATTGCGGGCGCGGGTGGTGGGCATTTTGGCTACGAATTGTTGTTGTTGAGAATCATGCTGGTAGGGTCAAATTATGACGAAGATACCAACTGGAGCAAGTCGGTTCTGATTGAAGATGGTTTGATGAAATTAAAACTGCAGCTTCAGTTTGTGTCACCAAAGATCGCAAATCTCAGGAGCGTCGGTGCCTTAACCGCGTAGTAGAGCGACAACGATTCATATGTCTCTCAAAAGCTACAGTGAAACAATCTTGCGAGTCTGGGATTTTACAAACCGTCAGGCGCTCACATAGAACAGCCTTCATGCTCAATATTTGTTTCCCTTTCCTTCAGAGTGGGTGGCAAAACATAATCGCTTGATGGTCCACCCGAAAGGTTAGCGCGCGGATGGCAAGGTGAAGGTATTCAACACGGGACTTAAACGTTTCTCTTCTTGGCGCAATGGCGTAGGATAAGCTCAGGGAGCATTACATTGCTAAGAGTCGGAACAGATTTTCAACCAACGATGACCTGAGGTCAGGCAGCTCGCTCAACATGACGACAAATAATCGTGTGTAGCCTTTCAGTCCCATGTCTCAACATCCGTTGAGAGGCGGCTTATCTTTACTCTGGTTAAGGACTTGATAGGACCCGTTAGTTTGAAAATCCCCATATGATTTACGTTAACGGTATATGGAGGAATCCCTCCCACGTCCGAGTATACAAATGATGCCGCGGGCTTTGTCGACGATTTGCTTACCGACGAGGAGTATGTCTATATTTACGTGGAGTGTTATCATCGTCACGAATACCTCCTGTTGAGAGTTGGGAGTTTGGTGGCCATCGAACATCAATGGAGTGTGTTGGACCACACCGTGAGGAAGACGCTCATATATCATGAGCCGGCGCTCTGTCGGTAAGTCGAGGAAGCGGAAGGGTTATTCTGCAGTCGCCATATCGAGGGTAGGGAGTACCAAGAATAGAAAAGAGCGTGGGAGGGCAAGTCTAGGCAGTGGGGTTTGTGTAGTAGAGTATATATTGGCCTGAAAAAAACGAAAGGGAACAATTCACGAAAGATTGCAGAGTTTCATTAGGTCATAAAATATTGTGTCTTGACACCTATTCCGTGGTGGGCCCAAAAAGGTATATATGTGTTAGATAATAAAGAGCTAGCTGCCCCGGCGATACACTGCCAGGTTCATCAAGATAAATACCGTATTGTGAGTGCCATATCTATGGGACTCCTTTATCCATCAAACACTCGCTCTTCCACCACATCGAAATCCTAGAGCGCACCAAGCAGGAAATCAAGCAGCCATCTGAACTAGATTTTAGACATAGCTCTAAAGCTACCTGCCGGGACGGCCCTACTCTTCAATCTCTTCAACCTTTGTCTCTAACCAATCATCCACCCACATATTCTCGTTCACCCTCTCCCAAGGCTGAGCGAAGCTGCCCTTCGATACCTGACTGAGTTCTCATCAACTTTGTGGGAAATAATGCACCCACTATCCCCCATCATGAGAGAAACTGCAGTCGTTTCGCCCCATCCCTTCATCATTACAAGATCAGGAAAAAAGCCGTTAACCACAATACCAATATCGGTATTTAGGAGGACCATGTCGTAAGTGTCTTCTATCTCGAAAATCGTTTGCGTGTAATGACGGGGGCTGATGTCAGTGTCTAACCCGCTACCGGGGATAAGTACTACTTCGAACCCAGACCGGTGGATAGAATGGCGATGGGCACCGAGATAGAGTTGCACCCCAATTTGAATCAGGCAAGTGTAGAACCCGCTTATCAACTCTATGCTGTTGAGCTATTCGATTTGTTCAAGTGACAAGCTGCCGGGAGCTACGGAGAGACACCAATGCAATTCCTGTACAAAGAGACAATGGGACTCATCGACCTCGACAGGATCTCTCAGTCTATCACGGTAGACGTGAACGCCGTGGATGAATGCGAAGAGAGAAGCAACTGCGATGCCGGCTGTGCAAAACGCCTTCGGGGCAGTAGCAAAGACCCGCGCTCGAGTAATCCCGACGAACAATCGCTTTTGCCTCCTCGTAGATTTTCCTGCATGCGAGAAGCATCGCATTGTTCATATGAATAGTTATTAGAGTGATGCATGGATCCTCGCAAGGAAAAATCGTCCTCTTCAGGTAGCTGAAGCTTGGTGTGCTTGACGATGCCGGCGGGAAGGAACTCATAGACCATGAGTCGGAGCTCTCGTAGAAGATCAAGGATCCGGAACGGGATGACCTCCATGATGGGTGTGTTGGCTGCGGAAATTGAAGGTGGGGGTGGTGGAAGAATGTCTAGAGGAATTCATGGGGCTGGAGCCCACGAGAAGTGAGAATAAATCTGTGCTCGTTCATTACCCCTTGCATTACTACCGTAGCCTCTGTACAGTAGTCTATGTGTCGTACCAGAGCGGCGAATTAGCATATTCATGTATAGTCTAGGAGGTTTAGTACAGTGAACAGCAAGCTGCGTTTTTACGACAGTGACGCGTGATCAGCTGTTGGGAAGAAGAACTGGTTTGATTGGAGGCGCAAAGGGACTATTTACGACTCATTGCTGTTAAATGCGTAGAGTATCTAACGGACAATTGGATAGGTTTGTTCTTGTTCCTCTCTGAAAAGTCCCTGGTGCATTTCCCGTGGTTGGGGGAGTATTATGTAGTATACTCCCAAGATTCCCTTTGCCGGTTCCCGGGCCTTTTCTCCCAGATCCAAGATGCCTAGTAAACCGTAGCGATCTACGATTGAGCCTCGCGTGTTTCTTGACTTTTCACGGGGAAAGGTATAATGGAGATGATTTCTAAGACTTGGAAAAGTGGAGAAAGTACTGCTTGGTAAGAACCACGTACAGTGTCTAAGTCTCGTCTATCCTAGCGATGCATGCTCTGCTTGCACACGTATTAGCGGTCCGGGGTATCTGACGACCATCATAATGGTGTCGCACACACGTCTATCTGCCGTTCCAATGGTTCTATGGGCGCCCCATGAGCGACGTCATCCATCGCGAGGTCGCGCTTGCCCTACGAGTAGCGTGAGCGCGAACTCCGGGACCCAAAACGGAAGCTACCGTCTAGTGCCCCCAAGTCTGAACTGCCAACCTCGTCGTCTCCACCTTCTCCACTCTTTTCCTAAACCTTAGAATTACTTCTCATCGATCTATTTCTCTTCAACTCCCTTTCGCCTCATATGAATGCGGGACCACGTTTCCGTTTGCTGGCGGGCCCTCGTCGTCGATTGACTGGCTCCCCGACACGAATGCGGCACTGGAGCCCTGCCTCTCAAGGTCTCCGTCCGCAGTTTCGGCTTGACTGAGTCGTTCGAAGTTACGCGAACGAACTCTCACTGCTCTATTGACGGATATTCTGACCATGTCGTTCCGTGGTACTGCAGCAGTCTCACTGGAAGATCCATCTACACATTCTTAGCACCGGTAAGGTTGGAAACGTCCCTCGTGAGACTGATCGTAAGTCTATAGTTTATCATACAAAAATCTATAGCGCCAATTCATAACAGTTATCGTTCATCCGGATACCGGTCGCTATCTTCCACTTTTACTGTCACTTCTTGTTGAAGCATCACTCCTCCATTGTAATCAAAGAGACTGGACGTACTCGTGTGTTCGTCATGCTTGCTGCCCATGGAAACAAACTTTTCCCATTCGTTCTGCGCCTTGTTCTTGTGTTTGTCCTTCTTCCTGCTTCTATCCGAGCCAATGGTCGTGGTAAATCGCCCGGTGTTTGATGGAATGAGTTTGAGGGGCTCTTGGGTCCGAGACCCTGGTGCTCCCGATTTGGCTCTCGTAAGTTCAGCTTCCGTGAGTTCGATTACGTTAAGGCCGCTGCCTGCTACGCCCAAGAAACGTTTGATACGGGGAAGATTGGCTAGGATGAGCGAGAGACTGGTCACAGCACTAAGACATGGTTAGCATCCTTCTGGAAGGGCTTTGACATCGTCCTGTGTTTTGTACGTACTGATCGGTAATTGCGAGCTCGAAACTGTACCCTGGGAAGTATGTTAGTCATAGATCGATATACAGGATGACAGGGTGTCGTACAGGTAGGGTCGTCCTTTGAATTTGCATATGCTACTGCCCACATCTGGGCAACGCCGGCTACAGCGACACTACTCACGGTCAATGCAGCCCCAATTTACTAGATCATGGACTTACAATACTCGGGACCCAAACAGTATGGCAACTGTCTGGACACGGCGGCGATCCATGTTCAGATCTCTCAAGACTGGAAAAATCCAACCCGCCAGTATCACATCCGAGATCATGTTCAGTGCAATGATTGAGTATGTGGGACCTCCTTTGCTACACTTCTGTGGGAAAGTCTTGAAAAGATCTGTTACACCGCACTGGAAGCTCGCAGCGATGACCGAGTACACCGACCAAGCACCAACCACGCCGAAAAGAATATTCCGCTGTCGAGGCGACTGGGGAGCAACACGTCCGACCAGACATGCAGACGATGCTTTCGCGAATCCCATTGCCGCAACCTGAATGATGCTCACAGCATACATCGACTGCCGAAGAGAAATTAGCCGTTTTACCCAGCCCATGACCGGAGAAACAGTCCCACCTTGAAAAACACTGTTGCATCTTTCGCGCTGACCTCATCGAAATGTTTACCAAGTCCTCCCACTACCGCAAAATTCCATGCGACACTGGCGCCGGTGTACAAGATCTGTGTGACTATTAGCACCGTGGAGATCTTGCGTCTCCGTGTAACCTACTACTGCACCCAAGGCCATGCCATCGTCAAAGCCAAACTCCACCTTTTTCATCAATACAACAATAAATCGTGCAATGGCAACCATCACCGTCACGATTGTCCATACGTACAGCGACACGAGAACGCTGCCGCCTCGCTGCGAGGGCGCAATGCGGGGAGTCTGTGGATCGGTCGAGGCCATTATGCCAGCTGCACGGGGGCGATCAGTTGAAGCATCGGAAGAATGATCGCGTTCACTACGATAACGAACGCCGATGCCGACGATGAGGTTTTGCGAAAAGAATTGGGCACGCTGTTCATCAAATACGCTCTCCCATCCTTGATGTTAGAGATGTGCGTTTTGGTCGAAGGGGGTTCCATGCGTGGTGCCCTTTTGCCCAGGGCGAACACGCCATGTGATGGGAGGGATCCCGCTTCGCTCGCTTGTTCGACAAGGGGATTGTTCAACTTTGATGTTGAGGCCCCCAAGCGTGCCGCGGCAAAGTGCGCCATTGCAGTCCTTCGGGCGCAAAGCATGCAGCATGTTGCAGAAAGTTGCCGCGCTGTGCAACACCACTGCTGAGGACCATGTTGCCATTCTCCTTTCTGCCGTTGCTGTTGGACGCTTGATCTTCGATCGGTCGATTGCTTTTGGTTTCTTCCGCAGCCAAGCTGCTAAGACCTGGGTCGGGGCTTGCGAAAAGCAAAGCCGATGGCCAATCGTTGCGGGAAGACTACGGGCGGAACGGAGGGAATACGAAGCCTATCTCTCAGCAGGCCCTGTTCGTCGCCAGACGGCTGAGAATACTCGAATTCGTGGATTTGATTGTTTCAGACGCGCTGCGCAACAATGCATTGACATTGCGCTTGTTACCAGAATAATCGTTTTGGTGTGCGCAACTTTCCAGGAAGAGCGACCTGCAGTGCAACTCCAACTCCAAGGCCTTGTGGCACGTTGATTATTGGATCCTCCCAGTCGACACGCCACCACTGCTGGGGTCGGGGAAGTGGGATCGGTTTGCTGGCCCTTGTGTGGAGGGATGGATCCATCCCTTGCACGGCTGTCGACCCTTTCCTGACTGCAGGTCGTTCCAGCGCGCCGGCTCCTGGCCGCTGCACGTCGGCTACTGGACTGAATGAATCAGTGAACAAGCTCGAGCTCGCTTCAGGGGTGGATAATGTCCTCGCAATAGCGTGTTTCCACCGAACCATAGGCGTTGCCGTGCTTTCCTTCTTTTTCATATCTCTCGCGGCTCTCCCTCCATTCACCTTCAACCCGAGCAACTGGTAGCACAATGGGCATTCACGAGATGAACGATCTCAAAGAGACGGCTAATCTCGACGAAGTCGAGCATGGCTCTCACGGTTCAGGTCCTCGCGACGAGAAAGACAACAGCCATCCGTATGGAGGTGCTTCTACTACCGCTGGCCTCGAGGTATGCTACAAATCCTTCCCGTTATCGCCCTCTCGGCATCGCGTCTATTCAACCCACAACCTTCCAGACGGATTCTAACATGATATTCAGCGATACATCAACCTCTCCTCTGTCGTGAACTTCGGAGTTGTCATCTTGGGATCATGGGAGTCCTTCGCTCTTACGTTCCAGTTCGCACTGCTCAATGGCGGCCCCTCGTCTATGTTCTATGGCGCCATTCTCGTCACCTTCGGTGTGTGTTCTGTGGGGTTCTCACTCGCTGAGCTCGCTGCCATGTATGTATTTATGCATTCCAACCTTGAATAACACGCTCTTACCCGCTGTAGCGACCCCACCGTTGGTGCACAATACCGATGGTCTGCCAATCTTGCGCCATCCCACCCTAGGTTCTGGGGATTGATACAAGGTCAGCCGAATTGAGAGTGGTTATTAGAAGTATAGTCTAACATGTTGCTTAGGATGGATTACTATCGCTGCTTGGTGCTTTGCATGCGCCGGCCCACCCTCTATTCTTGCCAATCTGGTCTCTTCCCTCGCCATGTTCAACTACCCAGAATATGTAGTGAAGCGCTGGCACACGAGTTTGATCATGATTGCAACAATGATCTTCCCATTGCTCTTCAATCTATATTTCCGGAAAGTTCTCGACACTTTCGAGATTACGGGTGGAATATTGCACATCGTGCTCTTCATTGTCTTTATCGTGGTGCTTGTGGTCTTTGGCCCGCGCAGCGACCCCAGCTTCGTCTTCGATACACTGACCTCCGATCTCAGCGGATGGAACAACGAAGGTGTATCTTGGGGTCTGGGGCTTTTGACAGTGAGCTTCTCTGTTGCTGGTTTCGATAGCATCCTTCACATGAGTAAGTTGTGACATAGCACCCCCACCACTCACCTGCTAATTCTCTACAGGCGAGGAGGTCAAGAAGGTCCGCACTCGTGTGCCCCGATCAATCATCGCTGCGTGCACAGTCAATTGTGCCATGCTTTTGGTCTTCGTCCTCGTCATTCTTTTCTACATGGGACCCACCGAGGAACTCTTGATGTATCCTCTGCCTTTGATCTATGTCCTCTACGGAGCCACTGGATCTAAGGCTGGTACAAATGCGATGATCGCGCTTACTGCCGTTGTACTCTTCTTGGCCTTCTTCAACGCGATTGCGTCGGTATCACGTCTTATCTGGGTCTTTGCTCGTGACAAGGGGCTTCCCTTCCATAAGTTCTTTGGCCATGTAAGTCCACAAATACTACAGACTCCAGGAATCAATACTAATGCGAGGCACAGGTACACCCTACTCTCAAGCTACCCCTGAACGCCCTCTTCCTCATTTGCGGTGTCGTCACCCTGCTCGCTCTTATCTACATGGCATCAGCAACAGCTTTCAATGCCCTTGTTTCGCTCCAGGCTCTTGCCCTCCACGTCTCATATTTCCTTCCTATCCTGTTCATGTTCCTGCGCAGGATCCGGGGCGACCCGCCTACTTACGGGCCATTCAAACTCGGCAAACTCGGTGTCCCGGTCAACCTTTTTGCCTTGTGCTACCTTTTCTACATTTGCCTCTGGATGCCGTTCCCCCAAATCCTCCCCGTCACCAAGGATACCTTTAATTACTCTGGACCGATTTTTGGTGCCGTGATTATTGCGGCATTGGCTGATTGGTTCATCAGTGGAAAGACTAGGTTCCAGATGCCGGTTACGAGGTACGAGTAGGGTGCACATTGTGCGGTTAGATTTAGCATTTGGTAATATTGCCTCTGGGCTTTTTGGTGGAATCAAGTATATTGGGAGAAACTTCTTTGTGTTTGCCTGTCAGGCTGTAACGTAGATAAGTAGCCAGGTTTTGCTTGGTCGTGGCCTTGTGTCACGGGAAGTTCTGCTCGGTAACAAATAGATGCTGTTATGGTCGTGTAGACTTTCAATCTCCGGTCGCAAACATAACACAGTGATTGCATCGCACAAACCGCACACGCGTGAACGTCTTGCCCATGTCTTGCGTTCTCTCAGCAAAAGTCATCGCTCTGAATGCTTCCCAGAACATCATTTGTCGCTGGACCTCACATCTTCAAGCACGTTCAACCTTGACCATTCGAACACCTTGTCAAAGGTCTTCAGCCCCAATGGCCCGGAGACACGGCTCCCACGTGGTGAAGGATTGCACCTCAGCGCCATTGGCCCGTTTCGCTCCGTTGGGGGAAAAAGTAACCTTACACCGCTCAGCCACGCATGCGGGTAGCCTGGAAATGGTAGTTTACGCGGCAGAGTGGACACGAGCGGATTACGAATGGTGACGGTTGGCCTGAGCGGAGGCATGCGGAGGTTAGGGTGGAGGACGTTGGGTGATTAATTGGAGGAGGGGGCGGGGAAAGAAATATGTGATTTAGGACCTGCCCTTTGGGGTACCATTGCCTTTATTCTTGTACGCGCAGACATCTGGGGTCATTGTCGCTTGGACGTGCGATACCCGGGACCTATCAGGTTGATCGATTGGTGCTTACCAATCTAGTCGCTCGCGCTCCTCCCCCTCCGTAGGAGGGGGACTCCGAGCTCAACGAT
>ML977609.1:96860-107784 GCA_010015725.1 Amniculicola lignicola CBS 123094 | reverse complement strand
GAGGATCTGATTATCCTTCTGCCACGCAGATATCTTCTTGTCCTGTTGCTTATAGTGGCGCTGAAGAGCTTGAGCTCGTGCGTGTGGGGATAGAGGCTCAAAGGCCTTATCGTCAGTCTTGAAGGGGGTCAGAGACCTCACAAACTCGTTCTTACGCTCCTGATACTCAGCCCGCATCCAGTATCTCTTCTTATGAGGATCCTCCTCCTCTTTTTCACGGAGAGCCTTCAGCACCACCTCAGGTTTATATGGGACAATTCCTGTACGTTTGAATGCTCCTTTGCAGTTTTTAGGTGTAAAAGTTCTTCTCTGTATATCATTAACTACTGCTAAAAAGTCTGCCTTTGTAAAAGCCTTCCCACCTGTACAGGCGTTGAGATTAAGCTCTTGCCTATGGTGAGTCTTCAGAGGCTGGAAGCAACCTACATCTAATGGCTGCATAAAGTGGGTTGTATGAGGTGGAAATGCGTAGAGGAGGATCCGATTATTGTGGGTGTACGTAACGAATTCGTGTGTGAGATGTGAGGTGTGGCTATCCATGAGGAGGACTCTCCATCTGCCCTTCCGGTTATCGCGAGTATTCTTATTGAAGTGCTTCAGCCAACTGAGGGCAAGCTCATCGTTATTGTACGCTGAATCTGATGTGGCTAAAAGGTAGCCATCAGGTAGTTCCATACACCATCGCTCAATAATCGACTTTGCCTTGATAATCACCATTGGCTCAAGAGCAACTCCACGAGCGCCAATACACTCCACCAAGGTAACAAGCTCACGGTTCTCACCACTAGCCATAACGTCGCTGCCTTCATATCGTGTATAAACATACTGATTTCTGGCAACACTAATTCGAACCCCAGTCTTATCAATGTTCCAAAGATCATCATCTAACACCCCAAGGGATATAAGAACCCTCTTGAACTCAGTAAACCAGCCTTCAATACGCTTTGGAGACTGCGCAAGCTTCCTCAATATATCTACAGGCTTCTGCTTTGTTTTCTGATACTCTGGGTGAGCCTGCAGCTATTCGTATGGCCAGTTGTGGCCAACCTGAGGTATAGATCCATTACCCGTGTGAGCCTCAGCAAGAATTGCGTTAGCGGTTGTGCGCACCAACTCTACATGAATACCAAATCCCACGTTATCAACCTGATCCAAAAACTCTTTTAAAGCCACCTGCTGATGCGGCTTAAGCCGCTGATTTGTTTTTGGACGCGTTGATCGATTGTGGCCGTTGTTATAGGCTTGGAGGAGTCGTTGGTAGGGTAGGCCATGAAGCGTCGCATAGGCAGAAATATTGGGCTTCTCCATCCGCCGCAACACAGGGAGCGCCTTATCAATGCGGGCATTGATCTCACGGTATTGCTCAGCCATTTGCGCGAAAAATTATCAAAAAGTACGTTAATTGGGTGTTGAAAACGCGCGTCAAAAAGATTGAGTATTGTTGATTATCGTTGAGCCCGTGATTATCGTTGAGCTCGGAGTCCCCCTCCTACGGAGGGGGAGGAGCGCGAGCGACTAGATTGGTAAGCACCAATCGATCAACCTGATAGGTCCCGGGTAATGGACCTGTATGTCAGAATGCCTCTTCATCTCAAAATCTTAATCCTTTGTGCATGGAAATCTCCGAACAATCTGTTTTAAAGAGACATGGGAACATGGATGCCGGATATAGGGACCTAACGGGTTTGGAAAATAACTGCATGTCGTGGGTCGGCTAGTGCTTATCCAGAAATAGTGAGCCCTCTCAGGGCGTCGTGATAACGGTAATAGGCTTAGGACGACAGTAACACTGACACATTGAGGTGCAGTTGTGGAAAGACTCCAACGTGGTGGGATGATATGGGTTTGGTCCGGTGTCGGTGTCATGAACCATTGCTTCGTACTACGTATTGTCGTTGAAGGCAAAGTGCTGTCATTCTTGAAGACATTCTGGTTTCATGCAGTGCACAGATTTGAAGAGTACGGGGAAATTGACGTTGCTCCTAGTCCATAGCTCCTTCCTCCCGCACTGACCGTTCCATCACCCTCGCCTCTCCCCAATAATCCTCCTCTCAAACTCCACTTTAGAATTCCTTCTTCCGTCCCTTCCTCCTCTTTCCCGCGCATCCCGCTCCTTGCCCAACTTAGTACTAGCTAACCCGCCAACGCCTCACATACAACTGCAAACAGCGTCCGAACCGCCCCTATCCATACCTACTCCCCACTCCCCGCTTCCCCCGAAAGCAACTAACGTGAATGCGGAACACAGCAACTCCGCTGACTTTCTGACCTATACAGGGAGAACCTGTTATGGACACTTCCATTGCTTTTTCAGTCTGCCGTCTCGCTTCTTGAGTCAAAGGTTTGATTGGCTTCCAGACGCAGCCGTCTGGCGCGGCTGATTTAAACTTTATCGTCAACCTCGTGCCTCACGACGCTGGTCTTGACGACTGTTGATTGCCGAGGGACCCGTCCCGCAAAAGTGTCCGTGATCTTGGGACGTGTGTGGGGCGTCGTTTGCTAGGATTGCGCACTCGGGTTGCGGTTGTGCCTTGGCGGTTTGAATTGGTGCGAAGGGGCTATGGGACCGGATGGGAGAATGTCTCGATAAGGTGGAGAAGGAGTCGGATGATCTTATCATGATGTGAACGCTAGAAGGGTCGCTTGAGATTTATTTGTGTGCGTAGGGACTTGTTATTCTGTTTCCGGCGAAGGTGATGATTAACCTGATCGCGATTCATCTTCAGTCTTCAACAGCCGCTGAACACCTCAAAAGAAACTCATTCTTGAAGTCGGCGCATTGGGCTCAGGACGAACATGTCCAGGCAGGATTGTGGGGAACCTCCTGGCGAACCCCGAACAGAAGCAACCCTTCATTTAGTCATCCAGCCGCATCCAAAGCAATATTATTGGAGATAGCCGTTAAAGCAGGCCGCAAAACGAGGATAAAAGCATAACCGGCTGATCATCTCAGGAGACATAACATGCAGACCACTGAAAAGAGGCAAGAACCTGTCGTAGCCGCTCGCATTATCAATATCTTGATTCTGGTGAACATGTTGGATAAACATACAAGATGAAGGCCTAGACGACGCCAGGTGGTCTCATACACCCCGCTTAATCCGCCTCTCTCCTCACAGGAATCAGGAAGCATGGTCATAGGAACTACCTTCCCCCACCATCAGCAATCACTACTTTGGGAAACATTGCTCACGGTGGCCCATGCATGAATGTGACCAAAGGTGATGGAACGACTGCATCCCCTCCCAAGACTGTTTGTCTACGACCCTCGTCTTCTATACTGCTGATATCGTGGTTATCAATCCTCCAGACTTGAACGTCCCAATATTTCTGAGTTTCATTGATCTTGTATCCAGGAGCGAAACAGACATTGCCTGAATGTCACACTCCGTCGTAGTGTAAATGCATTCATCAAAAAACAAAGCATCGGATCGGCGGTATGCGCCTCTTAGGATTATGGAGTTCTAGACCCTTGGAAGATGAACCAATGACTGACCAATCTGGGGGGTCGTGATTGACTGTTTTAAGGTCACTGCTGCCTCTTTCGCTGCCCCGGCCCACCAACTCTCCATCCTTCTTACGATCGCAAGTCTACCTCATTACCCTAAAATAATGGAAATGACCGAGGTCAGTTTGATGTAAATGCCATTATGATAATATGCTATCACACAAGAGGAATTCCTATAGAAGGTATTCAGGTAGGCAGATACCTATCTACCCACCTGAGCGCACTGACAAAACGAGCCATGAGTGTGAGGGTCTAACAGGGGGGTAACCCATGTTAACTAAATGCTCATGACCTATATGCAGTACCATAATATGAGTCTGGGTCTCCTGTGTCTGGAGATTAAGGGAAAGTCTTCAAGAGGGAGAAGAAGACCAGTCCAACTTTCATGTCTCCAAAGCAGTGGCCTGGCCTATAGAGCCAATGAAGCACATATCAGAAATAGCGTTGCCGCAATAAACTCTACATCTGGGCTTTTACTCCCTGCGAAGTTCCAGGTGGTATACGAAATGTGTGGCCATTTGGGCGGGTACACAGAGCTGCAGATAAAAAAATGGAATACACGAATATGTTAATTGTAATGATATCTATTAATGTCAGTAGTGGCTTCAATATTACGCTCCATTTCGCTTTGTAAGAGAAAGTCGTGTTTAATTCTCTGGTGGAAGGTAATGCTATGCTTTCAGATCTTGGAGAGACTTCAAAATGGGGTAGTTACCATTCCCGATTCACTGGCATCGCCTGACACTCCAATGAGTCGTTTTCTACCAAATCGGAGGATAGATGGCACTGCAAGATAAATCTAGGCAAAATCAAGACCTTGCATGGTTGTTCTTCGCTTGATTATACTTACTTACCTAGGTACCCATCACAAAAACGAAACATATCCTGTTCTTTGGTGAAAACAAGTCGTACCCAACTTCACGTCTGTATTTCGTACAGCATTGGGTTCAAATAGGTATTGGAAAGCGAGTCACCTGATTAAGGGAACATAGTGGTGTGATCACGAATTCTTCAGTGGCGCCCATGGGCGTTGTTCATGGCGAATAATGTGACTGGAGAATCTTCAGCCTCGCCTAAGCCGTCTTATCTTTTAAGATGCGCCGCATGTCGGCTCGCGAATATGAGAACCTCATGCCACTCTCATCTCTGTAGGTACTGTCGCAAATATGTCGTCGCAGACGAAAGGGTACAGGCCGACTAGCATACGAACCCCGACTCTATTGTCTCTTCTCCTCACGATAATTCTTATCGGTCTTGTTGAGTGGGCTTGTCGTGTATTGTCAACGACCAATGATCACGGTCTGCTCGACAAGTATCTCAATAGCACCGAGTCGGCTTTTGTTGAAAGACGAGCCAATTATGGGTCAGTAAATGTCTCCTTTCCATCCCACACATTGCAGTAGGCCCCTTTCAATGGTATTCTTCAAAGACGAAATGGAAATTCAAACACCGTTTAACTAACAGAACGTAGGACCTTCAAGCGTACCAAGGTCATTACTGTTACACATAGCCATACTGTTCTCTCCAAAACGCCGATCCACCATATCGAGTTTGTGAGAGATCTTCCGCCCCAAGAAATTGAAACCTTTCCTCCCCATCTAGATGTTTTCCTTCCCACAAAATCTGCATCTACCCCTACGGTTAGATCTTTCTTTGCACGAGACCAAACCTCTTCTTTCCAACCAACAACGAGCATACAGCCAACACTGGCTCCGAACCCAGATGTTTATCTCCAACCATCAGCGCCTGGAGTGCCTTTTAGCGGTTCTTTCATCGATTCCAAAGGACCAGTTGCGACTTCGGGACAATACTTCCTCGGCGCCTATTTGCCTACTCTAATTGCGGTCTTATACGCCTTGCCCTGGGCAATTATATGCGTGCAAATCCAAAAATTGGAAGGGTTCTACCAGCTATCAGAGCCCCAGGGCAGCCGAGCCGGAAGAACAATAACTCGAGAGTCTACCTCTCTCGCGGCACTACTAGGATCAGTATTTCACCGTGAGTGGGCAGTTCTGATCGCCACGGCACTCATAGCACTCAGTCTTCTTGTCACATCGCTTGCCGCAGAAGCTATAGCTATCCACACTATTGGATATTGTGATGCGAAGAGCAAAGGTTGCAGTGGGCAAATTTCGGTCTTTTCCCCAGCAGCTAGGGCAGTACAAGCAATCCTAGGTTTAATTGCTATTCTTAACGTCTCCCTCATTGTTGTCATACGCAGACGCACTCTGTGCCTCGAGTCAAATCCTCTCAGTATTGCAGCATCAGCGGCACTGATCTACGACCATGACGTTCGGAGAGATTTTATGGTTTTGTCACCATCCATTACAGAGGAGCAGCTGAAACGAGCGCTGAGAGTGTACAATTATCGACTAGCTCCGATCATATCTCCAGAAAATGCACAAACTATTGGAATCTTCAAGACTGGAACTTTGCCGACCGTCAATTTAGAACCTGCTCAAGAGAACCAGTGCGTCGCCTTGGATTCGATACTGAAGTGGGTTCATGTCCGCCAAGCTAAGCTCACCATCTTCTTCGTGCTGCTCGCCGGCCTTGGGGCACTTATCATTACTTATCGATATACGGGTGGTGATAATGGCTTTGAGCGTTTTATGGACAGCCAAGGATTTGGAGTACGATTTCTATTTGCCTTCATCGGTGTCGCCATCAGTCACTTCTGGAGTGGTGTATTCCAAGGTAAGTATATGTACAAGACCTACCACAGGCCTTCAGTGGTGCGCATCAGCGCTTCTGATACATTCGCAGATATCGCTCGAACAGCGCCGTACTGTCGACTCGCACTGGGCCATGCGAAGGCTGAAGAATCGATTCTTATGACGGAACCATCTCACCCTCTGACGGGCCTCCCTCAGGCTATCTATCACCGTCACTATGTGCTCGCGCTGGCAGCGACAGCTGCAATTCTATCTCAACTTCTTACTGTCACTCTATCTACTATCCCCTTTGACAGCGCCAATGCCTGGAACGCGTATGTTGCCTCGACATGGATCAGTATCTCCATCCTGCTCGTTATGCTTCTGACTCTTGTGGTTCTGTTCTTTCACCGCGTGCCTGATCTTCCAGTGCAGCCTAACACGCTTGCCGGACATATGATCTATCTTACGAATTCAAGACTGCCGGATATTTTCAGGGGTGTGGGAAAGGGGATTGAGGGCTTGAATTATAGATATAGTCTCATGAGAGTTCGGGACGCAAACGGAGTGGTACGGCTGACAGTTGATGCGGAGAATATTTCTGACAGTTGAACAAACAAGAGTGGTTTGAGGAGGTCCCCGGCTACTACTTCTGATGAACATGGCAGCGCTATCATCAATTTATGATGTTCCGCCTCGGCCTTTTTTTCTCCTTGGCTATTTCTGACGATGTAATATCTCACTGCCACAATGTACCAGAAGTCGTTGGGTAGTGGCTCCAACTCCTCGAACTTCATCTCCACTGATCTCGTGCAATCGTATAATTACTTCTCATGGATCAGAAACCTGGAGTCACACCTCGGTGACCGCAGACAGAACAGAATTTCAAGAATCGCAATGAGGATTACATGACCCCGATTTTCTGCACCTAGTAACCGGCGTAAATCACTACTTCCTCATACTTCTGTTTATAAAGTGAGATTGACCCGCGAGAACCTACAGAATTGGGACATACTCCTCCCAATATCAAAAAGAGCAACTGCCAAGTTCCATGCGGAGGGCGGCACTGAACACCAACTTTTGTAGGTAACCTAAAGGTTAATTCTCATCAGTTTTTTAATGGGATATCCTTCACCATCTTATTAAAACTCAAATTCTAATATCCTCCTTTACTATAGAGCGTTAAGTAAGGTATATAGGCCTCTTATAGCTATTTCTACCTTATTAAAATAAAAACTCTATAAGTAGCCTATATACTTCTCTTTAGTTTCTATTTAGAATAAGATTTTAATATAATACTATAGAATAGATAAGGGTAGTATAATAAGGCCTTAGTATTATATTAGCTTATAGCTATAGGCTTTAATATTTTAGTAGAGGAAGCCTCCTTTAGGCTAGTAAATAGGTTTATAGTTCCTATTAATAGGTTAGGGTTAGGTTAGGGTAGTCTAATATAAGGTACGTTATAGTAGGTAATTTAGATTAGGGTAAAATATATATATTAAGACAAATCCTTAAGGAGCTCTTAAGGATATATCTAAGAATATATAGGATAGGTTAGGTAACTAGGGCTAGTCTTAGCCTAGGGTACCTCTAAGGGTAATCTATAGGATCCCTATTAGAGCCTATATAGAAATATCCCTAATATCTAAGTACTAGGTTAGGGTTAGGGTTAGGCTATATAGACTATATATTAGGGTAGGTTAGGGTAATTAAAGCTTAGGGTTATAGTTAGGTTAGGGTAATTAAAGTGCTAGGTTATAAAATAGGTTAGTAATTAAAGTATCTACCTTAGGATATTAATTGATATTAATACTATAATATAGGATATTAATTAATATTAAAGTACCTTAGGATATTAATTAATATTAAGGTACCTTAGGATATTGATTAATATTAAGGTACCTTAGGATATTAATTAATACTAAGTTACCTAAGGATATTAATCAATATTAAGGCACCTTAGGATATTAATTAATATTAAGATATTAAGGTAGTTTAGGATACTAATTAATATTAAGGTACCTTAGGATATTAATTAATATTATAATTAATAGCCTTATTAATATTATAGTATTTTATTATAGCTAAGTTAGGGGGGGTCTTATATAAGCTAACCCTAACCTAATATATAGTCTATATAACCTAACCCTAACCCTAACCTATTTTAATAACTAAGAAATAGGTAAGGGTTAAGGTTAGGTCTAGGTCTTACGTAAGCTAACCTAACCTTAACCTAACTACTCCCTATTTACTACCCTAGCCTCCTTCCTCTATATAACCTATACTACTCTTTACTAGACCCCTAGCTAAGAGGTACCTATACTACTTATTTAAACCTATAAAGGTTTTTACCTATAATGTGAGGTACATGTATTATTCTGCACTCGATAATTAACGATGTTGATTACTTGCACCTTTTGGTTGTACTAGCGCAGTAGTATAGAGCTTCGCTTGTAACATATAAGGTTTTTACTCTATAGGATATAAGTATATTAAACTACTCTTAAGCCTTAGTATATTTAATAGTTTAGTAGTAGAATAGAAGCTTATATACTTTAGGTATAGGTTTAATCCCTATTTATTATATAGTATTTAGGCTCTTAAAGTAGGGCTAAAGGAAGATAGTATAGAAGTTAAGTAGCTAGACTAGGGAAAGAAGAGAGTATAACTCTGCCCTATAGATAGATAGGCTATTTACTCCTTAAGGTTCTTCTAAATAGTAGGAAGTTAGGTAAGAAAGGCTGTAGTAGTATATTTACAGCAGCTAAAAGCAAGAACTATCCTTATAATAAGTCTCTTATTATACTCAGCATATCTCTATACCCCATGGGAGGTTATGCATCTAGATATACTCTGACGTAACTATCACATCAATCATGCGGAGGGCGGGAGGATTCTTAAAAGAAATTGGTTTGCAGAGAAATAAGAAAATTTTGTAGCTGTTCACGAGGGCACAAAAGAAAATTTGAGAGTTGGCTCTGTGGAAATGCTGCTGCTTAAGTTACTACGATACTTGGTCATGGGGTTGTCTCTCAAAGCCTCCATGAAACTTCCAAAATGCCAATATGCCAAAGTAATGAGTGAGAACGCCATTCGATGGCGATGAAAAAACTCTCCACAGAGATACATGTTGCTGGACAGTGGTGAGCGTCAAGGGTATACAACCATAGTCCTATCCCTCAACACTGAACAATAATTGTCACTTGCATTTATCCTTGCATTAAAAAAGACGTAAGCCCTGGCTTATGAGAAGCCTCAGTGCTTTGGAAAAAGCCAAAATGTCCAATTCCAACCCGTCATGACAATGAAGCCCAGTTGAATGAGCTCGGATATAGATTTATGGCTCTGTTTCTCCACCTCCCCTTTACGCGATAACAAATTCCAGCAGCAGTAGCTCCATGAATGAATAGAGGTGAAGGAAGCTCTAGGAACAAAAGTAGAAGACGAAGAAGAAGAAGATGTGGGGGCAAAATCGGCGGGATTTGATCGCAATGTGCTGCCTCTTTGGGGAGAAATCTTCACACATGGTTTCCTCGAAAACATTGTTTATTGAGAGGAACTTTGGCATCTATAGAAATGCTCGCATCTATGAAAACTCACATGACCCTACCTGTATGGGGATTCTGCTCTGCTCAAAGAGCGTAACGAAGGAACAAAGGAGCTCGTCTATCTTCCGACTGACACACAACCTTGGCTTCGAGAATCGATTACCAGTTTGTTCAAATGTCCAGAGCCTGGAGTCGACAGCATCGGAGGCAAAAGCTCATCGCTTACCTGTTCTATGTGAAGGGATAATGCCCACAATAACGAGGCGATCCGACCCATATGCTCTCTTGCAGTCCTCAATCTACCTCGCACTTCACCTACGGTGTAAAATCCTTGCCCACTGAATTGTATGAGATTTCCATATCTTGCTGAACATCACTTCACATTTTCAGTCAACGCTTTTTATGAGAAAACTCCCAGTTGCACAACTGTTACTGAAAGGCTCCCATAAACTCCTCTGTCCCACTCCCATACTCCCTAAATATCGAAAGGGTTACCGTGTTCATGCATGTGTGGAGAAGCAGAACTTCTTTTCTACTATATGTTTTGCTTGATCGAGAGTTGTGTGAAACCAAATCGGAAGGTATCCATTCAAAAACCTCTCAACAAATATTTGCATGTCTTCCTGTAAAAAGCTGAGATGTTAACAGCAATAACCATGTCCCATCCTCCGTCTTCTTAAACCCCAAGAAAACTCAGTTCGTATTAATTGTACGGCTAGAGAAAAAGTTGTATTCCCAAAATCAAAAAGATACTGCAATATAGCATATGTGGGAAGGGGGAGGCTGTTCCAAAACCCATGGTGGACAGATCCTATGTGGGGTCCCGATACTCCCGCGTGCAGATATACAAACGCCCCGCAGCTGCATGCATGTCAAAACGCTGGCTAACATCGTTGATATCTCTCCTCTATTCCCTCTCTCTCTCTCTCCCTCATCCTCCAACCTAAAAGAGTATGCCTCGTTATCCCCTTTCCTGGGTCCGTACTTAAAATCTCCACCTGCAGAATAGATGACGAAAGGAAAGAAACGCTTTCATTCAACTACTGTACAGTCCCAGCCATGGGGATCTAAGCCTGTGGATAAAAAAGTCACCCCTCGACGCGTATGCGGTTTTAGTCCTCTGCTGTGCGCTGAAATCCGAAAATCTACATGCAATGTCCACATTTCCCCCTCCGATCCTTATCTTTCGAATCTACACCTCCACAATGGCA
>ML977609.1:43853-96840 GCA_010015725.1 Amniculicola lignicola CBS 123094 | reverse complement strand
CCCTCCCCTTAAGGCCTTGCGAGACAAACCATAAAACCATACGCGGTGGCCATGACCAGCAAAAGGAAGCCACCATTCCATGCCACAAACCAAGCCTCTGTACCGGTGTATGAGGGCGAGGACATGAGAAAAATCCCACAACATGACGCGTCATGTGCGTTCTCAAAAGCGCTTCTTGAAAGAGGACGATGTGGATCTGTGGAGCAAAGTTCCTGATCCTCCCACGCCTGAGATGTATCAAATCGATGGTCGTTCGAGTTATGGATTATACTGTGGTAGCTCTCTTTTACGAGGGGGAGAGGTGAGAGGGGAAAAGGTCAACTGGAAAGAAGAAGGAGATTTGAAAGTGGTTTGATGTTGAAGGGGTTGGAAAGGGGGGTATGTGTTTGAGATACGAGTGCGTCTAGAGAAGTGGAGAAAGAGGAGAGGGGTTGACGAGCGAAGATGAATCGTGATGATAGGGGTGGTGATGATGATGCCAGTGATCAGCATCACAGAAAAGGACATTGCACCTACACATGCACTAGAACCCAAACCTCTGCCCTAGACACCAGCCACTACAAGTCATAAGTGAACCAAGATAGTGTCCGGAACAGCTCATCTCATTTCAAATATCAAAGATTGGAAAAGCCGACATGACCAGACCCCATGAGCCCCCGAGATACCAAGGGTATACTATCTATTCGAGATGCCAGTCATCTCCCCGTAACGCCATATTCAGTCTTGTACATCCATAGCAATGCCAAGCCGCGCATCATGCAAGTCATAAGGTCGTTGCCTGTCCATTCAGTCCCCCACTTTCGCCCTCCTCCTCTATGGCTTTCGCCTTCAACATTTCGAGCGCCAAGCTCTCCTGGAACTGCTTCACGAAACTGCTTGCTTCGTTTGCTTGTCCTCAGCCTGGCCCTGATTCTCGGCCTCCTTGGTCTCGGGAGCCACCTTGGCCTCGGGAACCTCTACGTCCTCGGGCATCTCCACGGCCTCGGGAACCTCGACCATCACAAAGTCTTCCTCGAGATCTGTCTTTTGTTTCTCGAGCGTCGGCTCATCGGAGAGCTGAGCTTCTTCAGCAGGCGCATCGGGGAGCTGGGAGAGGGGCTCGGATTCGTTCGTGTCCTGGGCCTCTGCCTCGGTCGCGCCTTCGACCTTGTCCTCGGTGGCTTCGGACTCGGCGACGACAGGTGGGAAGAATTTGCTGCAATTTCTGTTAGTTTTGGTCCGTTTCTCGAGTGTGGATGGACTTACGGGATGTTCTCGAAATACGCATCCTCGTCCTTGAGCATAAAGTTGCAGAAGATGACGCGCTCAAGCTGGTCGCCCTTGCCCTCTTCTAGAAATGTCCGTACTGTCTCCAGCGCAACCTCGCTCGCCTCTCCGCTGGGATATCCGTAGACGCCCGTACTCAGGGCCGAGAAGGCAATGCTCTTCAGGCCATTCTCCACGGCCAGCTCCAGACTCGTCCGATAGCACCCGCCCAACAGCTCCCTGTGAACGCCCTCCGCCTTCATCCGCCAGTAGATGGGCCCAACCGCGTGGATGACCTTCTTCGCAGGCAGCTCGTATCCGTCGGTGATCTTGGCGGATCCCGTCTCGCAGCCGTCTAGTGTCTCGCACTCGTCGAGCAGGCCGGGACCGGCGGCGCGGTGGATGGCGCCGTCGACACCACCGCCGCCGAGGAGCGAGTTGTTGGCGGCGTTGACGATGGCATCGACCTCGAGCGTGGTGATGTCCTGCCGAATCACCGAAATCTTGTCGTTGCAGGCTGCAGAGGCGGCATAGCGGGGCTCGAGATCCTCGTCGGGCTCGATGCGCCCGAGCTCGTAGAGGAGCGTGAGAGTGGGGATTTCGGAGACGGGGAGTGTGTTGGCCATTCTGCGTGGGTTGCGGATGGATGGTCGATGGTAGTGGGCTGCAGAGGGGATGGAGGGGGTGGACGTGGAGAGGCTGCAGGTGTGGTTGAGGATGCCTGGTGTGGTACTCTGTATTTTACGGGGAGAGAAAATAATGGGCTTGTGGGCGAGAGGGCGCAGCGTGCGGTAGCTGAGAGCTTGGGCGGCTGCCTGTCGTGTGGGTCGTGCCAGCGTGCCAGGTGCCAGCCTTGCGTGTGAATGTCAACGGCGAGCGAGTGGGGCGGAGAGAGCTTGGGCTCGGACCACCTGGCATTCACCGCCAAGACATTGCGAGATCCGGGGTAGCCTTCAACAACGACACCTGGGAGGCGATTCAGCCCCTACGAAGTAATGATCCCTCGCCATATGGGCCATCTCATACTCGCTATGCCACTTGGGGCTTGCACTCGTCTAACCGTACCGTACCTACAAGACAGCACATGGTTCAAACACTGGACCTCGGCAGCAATCCATCTGAACGCCATCTCTACCGTCTTTTGCTTGAAATAACAATGCCAAAAATCATGTACAATCTACCTATCTATGTACATGCACCCACACGGCGCGTCATCCAGCAACCGCCGTATATCCGCCGGAACGAGCAGGTCAGCCCTAATTACCTAGCCATCAGACTTCCCAGACCAGCTTCCAACAACAACAAGACATCGATTAGGCAAGTTGCCCCGCTTAGCGTCTCGCTCCTGAACAGCTGGACGCCTTTAGGAACAGCTAGCAAATGGAAGAACTTGAATCATGGGGTAAATCGCATGGCCTGCCCCCTGTAGGCGTTCGCAACGGAGCTGACATGTCCCCGACGGACATGGGCCGAGTATGTTTCCATTTGCTGAGCTTCGGCTGTCCCGAGGTCTGTTTGACCTCGCGTCCTCACTCATAAATAATTTCGCACCCTCCTCTGCTTCTCTGCTCCTCCTATTCCTCCTCCTCCTCCTCCTTCTTCCTTCACCTGTCGTGTGGTGAAGACAGTCTGCAATGCCTTTCCTAGCCCAAGAACATGTCGACATACCGACCGAGGACATCCTGTCGTGGATGTTCGACAACCCCAAATATGACCTCGACAGCCCTGTAAGCCAGCGCCTCCTCGTCTATTAACACTAGGCTCACTGACTGTAGATGTATCTGGATGCAGCAAATCCCTCGCGATCAATCTCCGCACGCCAAGGTCGCGTTCTCGTGCGTAAGCTCGCAGCTGGTTTGCGTAGCCAAGGCCTGAAAAAAGGCGATGCCGTTGTCGTTGCTTCGTTTAATGATGTAAGATTTAAATCTTGAACAGATAAAACGAAATACTAAACTGTGAAGCTCTACTACCCCATTCTGGCTCTAGGGATCATTGCAGCGGGCGGAGTCTTCACAGGAGCCAATCCTGGTTATACAGCTTTCGAGATTGGTCACCATGTCAATGTTGTACATGCAAAGTTCATCATTTGCGAACCTGAATGTTTGAAGTCTGTGCTTGATGCTAAACACGATGTTCCCAAAGAGAGGGTGTTTGTCTTCGATACTCTAGGCCAGGAGATTCCCAAGGGTTTGAAGGGCTGGAAGAGTTTACTCGAATATGGCGAGGCGGATTGGTCAGTACTACTGCATTTTCTCCTCACCAGTTCCAAGTTGACACTCCCATCCCACTAGGCCCCGGATGACCTCCAAAGACGAATCCTCCAAAACAACCGCCATGCTCCTCATGTCCTCAGGCACAACCGGTCTCCCCAAAGCCGTCCGACTCACCCACCTCAACCTCATCGCCCAACACACCCTCGTAAACGAGCACTACCCCCGCAAATTCCCCATGCGTCGCCTCCTCGCCCTCCCCATGTTCCACGCCGCCGCCACCCCCGGCGCCATCTGCTCCGTCTTCCGCTCCGGCATCGTGACCTACATTATGCGGCGCTTCGACCTCGAACCCTTTCTCAAGGGTCACGAGGAGTTCAACATCACCGAGCTAACAATGGTGCCCCCCATCGCCATTGGCATAATCATGCACCCCGCCTCCAAAAAGTACAGTCTCAAGACTGTAAAATGGGCCGGATGCGGTGCAGCTCCGCTCGACAAGGGACCGCAGGCGCGTCTAAAAGCCCTCCTAGCCCCCGATGCACCCTTCACCCAGGTCTACGGTATGACGGAAACGAGCTGTGTAGCCTCGTTCATACCGCCCCCCGAAGACGATGCTACAGGCAGCGTGGGCCGCTTCTTGCCAAACCTGGATGTCAAGCTGGTTGATGAGGAGGGGAGGGATATCACGGCTGCGGAGACTAGGGGTGAGTTGTGTCTTCGGGGTCCGACGATTACGCCTGGATATTTTGAGAACGAGGAGGCGAATAAGAGAGATTGGGATGCGGAGGGCTTCTTTCATACGGGCGATATTGCGTATATGGATAAGGAGTCGGGGAAGTGGTATATTGTGGATAGGAAGAAGGTATGTCTTTCCCTCTCTGCTTTCTCCTTCTCATTCTGGAAATATGGGAATGATGAAGATGGATGGATAGGTTTGGTGCATGATGCTAACATGGAACGTTTAGGAACTCATCAAAGTCCGCGGTTTCCAAGTCGCCCCCGCAGAACTCGAAGCCATGCTCCTCTCGCACCCCTCCATCATCGACAGCGCCGTCATCGGCGTGCCGGCTCCCACCCCTGCAAACAGAACAACAATCGATTCTGGTGAATTACCCAGAGCCTATGTAGTCCAGCGTCCAGGAACGCCTGCCTTGAGCGAAAAAGACCTCGTCGAGCATTGCGCGGAGAAGTTGGCAAAGTACAAGAGACTAGAAGGAGGTGTCAAGTTTGTGGACGTGATTCCAAAGACGGCGAGTGGGAAGATTTTGAAGAGGACGTTGAGGGAGTGGGCGAAGAAAGAGATGGGAGCGAAGTTGTGAGAAAGGAGTGGTTGTTTTGAGGCTTGGGGCTTGAATGAAACTGGTGTGGGGATGTGAGATATGAGCGCCGGTTCGGAGAAAGTCGGTGTGCTTCTTTGAGGCCTAGCGATGTCTCAACAAACGGGGGATGAAGTCCAGATTGGGACGGCGATCCCAAATGGCATGGTTGGCATACTGATGGTAGATGATGATCGTAGATGAAATCTAGAGAAACACCGGACGATACCAAATGACGTCTTGCTTATAGCGTGGTGACGATACCCACCATCATCTTTTCCACCTTCCACTCTACTTTATTGCCCATATATTTTCTCCTCCCCATCTCATGACCCCTTAACCGATTCCATATCCTCCCGCATATATAACCCGCTCCTCAGTCTGCTTCCCATGTTTCTCTTCTGCATGATAATCTCACATCATTTCACTTCCGGAAACCCTATTGACCTCACCGGATGTCTTCTTGTTTGCCGTATCTACTAAAAATACTATATAGACTCTAGTAGCTATTAAAATACTCCCTAGATCAACTATATATTCTCTTTACCTTTACTACCCTTATTATCTTTAGTACCCTTAATCCTAGTACTTATATCTACACCTAATTTATTATCCTTGTATTTTACTATAGTAGTGCACCTAGGTACTTATAGGGGATAAGTAAACAGATCTACTAATTTTTGCTTATTCGACAGCTAATATCTAGATCTAGGGTTTGATAATAGATGGCGTTATTAGAGTTCTAATCACGTCCTCTAGATTATAGCCCAAAGGAGATGAAGGGTGAACTGGATGGGCACTACCCGAGCATTCGTGGACTTTTTGGGTGGGAGACGGTATCGTAATACACCTATGACCTTTAACGTGATAGTTACTTAATTTTATGGGTTTCAGGAGCCCTCGTATTATTTTTAAGCATGCTATTTCCCGATAGATTGTCCCACCCATATATAGGCATTGGGATACTTTTGGAGAAAGATTTTGCTTTACCAAAAAGGCGCTACAAAGACACACATAGGTTGAATGAGCTAACCACATACCCCCAAGAGGCATTGAACCACCCGGCTCCCCTACAAATTCTGCGGAGTGATCTCAATAACAAAGTTTTGACACGTCCATTTTCCATGCGTTCCTGCCTCATCGTGTCCCCTCATGTTGTTGAAGGGATCGTCGCCATCGGATTGAAGAAAATCGAAGAGTACATCATCCGACCCGCGGTGTGGGTCATTGATTGCATCCTCCAGAGACTGCAACGCGAGATTGCTAAACGAGGTGGGCCGATCTGAAACAAATATTTTGATAATGTCCTCCACTTCTCCCTGCCAATCGGCGCTATAACTCTCCGGAAGAGTCATTGTAATCGAAAAGGAAAACTCCCCGCGAAAATCCTGCGTTCTCTGCACTATTGTGCGATACTGGCGGTCAACAGGATACAGCTTCTTGACCTGGCGGAGAGAAGTCATGATTATGACTACAAGGTAAAGAGCATTTTCAGAGTAGTTTTTGGTGGTTATACCAATCTCCGTGCCCTCTTTGACCCGAAGTCTATTGCCAGTCATTGGGTTTTCAGCAGTGCTTTTGTCCTGGAGAACTATTCCAAAGCAATCAGGTCTGAGAGTCGAGGAAATCATTGGATTCTCCAATTGCTCAATAGCCGCAAATTTGGCAAGGTGCTCCAGGATAATAATCATCTGCTGGACCGCATTTCCATTTGAGACACGAACGACCGGAAAGTTTTGGACTTCGTTGAGTGTACCACTCCTTATCACGAATCTGTCGGATTCCTCCAAAGTTTCAATCTGGAAGAAGGGAGCGTCCATTATAGTACCGCCTTTACATGCGAGTTGGAGCCAAAGGCTTTGGCTTATCGGAGTTCTCCAAATCTGCTCAATATTGGGGGGAACCCGGACCACAGCTTTCGGTCTAACATGTCGAGATAATGCTGCATGCCATCCTGTGCCGACTCTTTTGTCAGAAGACAAGTCCACTGGTGCTGCGTCTGATTCCAGGGCGTGAACTTTGGTGATTTTGAAAGAGATTTCGATGATAGACTGTTCGACTTGTTTTGAATTTTCAATCTCGACGGGAAACACTGAGTATTCATCATCCCGACACACTCCTTGCGCATATCCTACATCCAGTCGAAGGGCTCCATTTGGAAAAGTATTGATCACGTTACAAGTCGATCTAACTTGATGTTCTTTTGCAGACCGAGTTGAGTGGGAGTCGTGATTGGAGTTTAGGAAAACCGCCGCTTCATCACCAATTAGGACAGGATGCTGACCAGGGTACGGAATATGCATCTTGGCACATATTTGCCGGTGGATAGCTCCAAACGCAATTTGGTATCCATTCCTCGATGCGAAGGATAGAATATTGAGGAGGAGATAAGAAAACACGCCGTGCGGTAAGTCATCGTTACCTGCACATTCGTCAACTATTTCATTCGGCCCACATGCTGCCAACAAGATGTATCCCTTCGGATCTAAAAGCCAGTGATCCATTGTGTGTCCCTCTCTCTCTTCCAAGACACTGTTCGGCAGATTCGTGCTGTGAAATCGATCGGCCACACTATCGTTCCACGGAAGATATCGGACGCGAAATTCGCCGGAGCTATCTCCTCTTGATACTCCTCCAGAGTTACAGCAATCGAGGACAACTGAGAGTTTCACCCCTTTTTCCACGATAGCGTCGAGCTTGGATGCTAGTTCGATCCCCAGGAGGTAGCGAAGTCCATCCACTCCGTTGCTGTCATACAAAACTAATGCTGCATCGCTCCCAACAATTTCTCGATATCGTCCCACCGAAGTGGGATTTGCAGTGCCATGTCCGGAAAAATGTATGTGTATAAAGTCTCCCGAGGTAGTCTCGTTGGTGATTCGATCGAGTGCTCCCATGATGTTATCATAGGTGGGCCAAGAGGCCTCAATCCCAAGCGGTCGTGTCTGATTTGGGATTCCGCTGTCCTTGGAGATGTATTTTTCAATAGTAATTGGAGTGTAGTACTTCTCCAGGAGTGCTTCGATATCGTCGACATCTCTGACCGCACCCTGTAGGCGATGGGATGGATCGACATAGAAATCCAAGCCAATAAGAATTGCCCATCTTCTTGCAGGTGATTCCATATTCGTAGGAGCCAAGGCCATTATTAGTAGGGATTGGCTTGGATAAACGGTATTTTCTGATTTATAGACCTGAAAAGATATGAGAATGGGCACTTGAGTTTGATGAGACGATCTCACCGAGGCTGAGGAATAGACAGCCTTGTATTTGTATGATGCCATTGCAGCCTCGCAAGGCAAATTTTATTGTGCTCACATGGTGTCTCACCGGCTAAAACGCGAATGAACATACCGACGGGACGGAAGGTCTACCTTGGATTCATATCAAAGCATAAAAGGAAAAACAGGAAGCCTTGTAGGCCGGCGCCTTCAGAGAACCCCTCCATTTTTGGACCCCATTTGTGTTGTTCTATACCATGAGCTTGCTCATCTTGATAATTACCTTCCAGCGCTTCTTCACTACATTTTTTATATAGTGAGACGTATCCATTTGCTTGATAATATTCAAATCACGACTCGTGCTGACATGCATGCCTGAAAGCCCTAGCAGCTGGCTCGCGATGGAAAATTATCGTCTGCTAAATTTCATAATCACTATTAGGTCAAGTCCGACCCTTTCAAACACACAAAGAGCAGCCAAGCATGTGGTCTTCGTGCAATACCCTAGAACTTGAATCTGATTTGTTCAATCTTCTGATAGCGAGAGAGTATTTCATTCGTCAACCAGCACGCCTTCCAATATGAAATTGCCAACGCAGTCAAAGGCGAAAATGAACCTAGCGTAGAGAAAGGCAGAGCCACGAACGATTTCTTCATAGGCTTGCAAGTGTCGTCCGGCGAAAGCAATGCCGTTTCCGCATGAAAACCTAATAATTCAAGGCTGTCGACTAAGACAGCTTTCGTCAACCTCTTGATTTCCATTGACTGGTGTCCCGTCGGTAAGACACAAAGTATACCTCGGTGGCGTAAAAGCTTGATTGACACCCGATACCAGGAATAAGCCTTGGGCTGGGCTGCTCGGTGTAGGCTTGTAATAAACTGGAGTATTGACTGGATATCTAGGCGCACTCTGGAAGCCCATGGTTAGGTCACTGTTCGTCTTCCTACTAGCGATCGTGATACCTTGACAATAGCACTGCGGATAATAGGTCGAGGAACGCCGGTACGTTTCATTTGTACTCCTCCAAGAGGATCCCTACACGTGTCAGTTGCTAGAGCGATTCCACGTAAGACGCGGTGACTCTTACTGCGGATTCGCAGAATCCGACTTGTGCGAAGGCGGGGTACGGTCGCTCATCTTCACTGATTGCAGAACTGATTGATCGATGTTGTTGGATTAGATAATGGAATGTGCCAATTGGGACGTAAATCGAAGGGATCAAACCACAAGACTCAGGGTAAAAGGTCAAAAGCAGGTTAATAGAAAGGCAGAGAGCAAACTCATGACCTTGCTTGCCTTGGGCTGCCCCGAGCCCAGACTTTCACTAAGCGACGAGGCAACGAGGCAACGAGGCTGGCGTTTAGGACACATGCGGTTCCGGTGAGTGAGAGAGTCTATTTGGGTAATTCATTTAAGTTAAGATACGCATCTAGAGGCCCCACGTGGCGAGTCTTTAGAGAAGAGTACAAATTCGATAGTCTGTCTATTCGTCTATCTCCGCATCGGTTGCACTGCGTTGATTAGGAAACCACGTGGCCAACATCTTTTCGCCATGGATAGTATGTATAAGCCCTCACTTTAGCTGTGTTGCATTCAATACGAGTTCTTGTTCACTTTACTCATGCATTGGCAGTTCAGAATCAATCAGGACGGAGATGGCCATGTATTCGCACGTGCAAAGCATTCTTTGGTTGGTACTGCGGCGCTCTATGGGACTACCTCCGAAGACCCGATTCCATAGCCCAAGATCTTGAGAGATGCAGACAAAGTTAGCGATTGATCTCTACTCATTATACCCAACCTAACGTGCAGCAGTCGAAGACCTCCCAATGGGATATCCTCGCTTCACCGGTTTGATCGGTGCCCACATAGCATTTAGTCTATCGCGAAGATTTCCTTCTCTTCGTGCACGCTTGCTGCTCCTCAAACAGGACCGTGTCGTTTTATTAGAATCTCGACTCGAAGAAATCGACCGGAACGAGGAAAGGCCAATCTTTCTCGCGAGCATGCGAAGAGATCATAATCCCGAGCGGAAAGCCGTCTTGGAAGAGCTGGATACTGCTCTTTGTGACTATGGTACGGCCAATTATCATATATTTTGGGTTTGCAAGGGGTAATAGCTCCACAGATAGATTCCTTGAGCGGAACGTAAGAATCCTTCAACTACCAGCTGCCTCTCAGAGAAATAAGCGAAGCCTTAGGAATTGGGTTACAGCAACAGGGAGCATTTGTGCCCAAGAAGCAAGCTTTTTGTATGAGAGGGACCTTTGCACTGCTGAAAAGACTGGTGACGGAGGATTGGCTTCTGTTGAAAACTTTGTGGAGGACCTATTCGCAAAAGTTCGCAGTTTATTTTGCAAGGTGAGTGGCCTCCAGTTGCTCAACTTTTTGCTACTGATCATACGTGCGATGCTGATCGAACTGAAATATAGTCTCCCATTTCCGTTGTGTCGCGAGAGAAGAATATTTTCATTTTCACTGGGCCTGCGACTAAAGTCGTCACTCGATTGCTGATTACCTGGCTCATCGTCGCTCTTTTGCTGGTGCCTGTGATCTTGATGCATGCCCTCGACAGTGTAATCATTCAGATAATTTGCATCATGATTGCTTCGGGTATATTCATTCTGGTGTTATCTAGTGTATTGAATGCTAAAGCTTCCGACATCTTCATTGCTGGGCCAACGTAAGAGACTTCTCATCCTTTTCAATCTTGAACACTGGAAGCGAT
The DNA here is from genome assembly GCA_010015725.1 of Amniculicola lignicola CBS 123094. NCBI lineage: Eukaryota > Fungi > Ascomycota > Dothideomycetes > Pleosporales > Amniculicolaceae > Amniculicola > Amniculicola lignicola. The sequence goes on along the minus strand of ML977609.1, from coordinate 86,116 downwards.
CTTTAAACTCCCTAAAGATTGATTTTTGCTGACTGTTTCCATGGTAGATATGCCGCACTTTTAGTTGTTTTCATGGCGGGAAACAGAAATTGACTGAAAAAGGAAGGAGCAAATTGAGCATCAAGAAATGTTCTTCGTTGCGCGTTTATGTGGAATGAGATATACAAACCTTGATAAAGATATACGATGGCTGGAAGTCCAAGTAGCGACTGGGGAAGTAAAAGAGACGCATTTAAGTACCAAGATGAATGAATGGACCCCACAAAGAAACATTTTCCCAATTGTTATCCGCACTCCGCAAGGAGCATACAGCATTATGTAGTGCTTCTGCCACAGCCATTTCGCTACCTTCCGTAGCTTCGTGCAAAACTTCGTAGAATTTCTTCGCAACCTCAACTGCTGCTCTATCCTTCGCCCCCCACAAAGTCCCAATAACATGTTGAAATCCTGCTAGTTGAAAACTACTTGCAAGATGAATGCTCTCATCAGCCAGGTTTCGCACCTTGAGCTCAGCCGTTGAGCAAGCTGAAAGATATATAATGCTCGCGGTTTCAAATACGATTGTGTCAAAGTCCTCAATTGCCATTCTCTCTAGCTTGTCCCGGCCGAGAAGAAGATTGCTTTTCGTTGGCTCAACTGGGTCTGCTGTACCGTGACAAGCAAAGTGAGCAATTGTACATTGTCCCAAAGCCTTAATAACTTCGGCTTTGTTCGGGCGTTCAAGAACTGTCACATCTGCCCAAGGCTTCACGAATGTCTTGATTGCATCAACCTCTTTCCCAACATTGAGAGGATGAAATCTTCCCGGAGTTGTCGGCATAGAAACGACGAGGACTTCATGCTTCTGACCAACGATCTTGACTTTGTCCTTCTTTCTGAGAAACCGAAGAGCTTTCAATGTCGGGGCATATGAAGATATGACGTGACTGACTGTGTTTTCTATCGATCCCGGTTCATGGTAGCCTGCGGCATGCAGAGGAATGAGCGATAGTACTCCACCTCCTATCCACCAAAGCCTTGGTAGCGATGAAGGCTGGGAGGATCCATCTTGTAGAAGTTGTAGCCTCTGAAGAATGGGCTTCACAACTCCTTTCCAGATATACTGAAGCGCAGCATTCATTGTGGGTACCGAAGAGTCACTAGTGTTGGTTCCGACATCGGTCTGATCATTCTCGTTGTCGGATACTACAGTTGCTTCGCGTCTTGTACGATTGCCTTGAGATTGAAATAATCTTAGAAATCCTAGAATCGTATCGATGTTAACCTCTGGAAGTGGAAGGACATCAACCCCTGCAGTTGTGAGTAGAAAGGCCTCGGCACTAACATTGCTCACACTCAGCGACACAATGGGGCCGTGCTGAGCCAATTCCAGTAATTCCTTCTCTGTTGGGGGTAAGAGAAACCGTTCAAATCCTGGCTGCGCTCTTATTTCTTCTCGCATCTTGTCTAAGGATTCGAATAGGAAAATAACCCGATCACTGGTTTCCAAGGATCCCGGATTCAGTGCGGAGACGCTGGTGTTCATTGAGGAGATTTCATCGAGACACTGGGTGTAGCGAGTGCATAAACCTGGGTAGCTGCTCTTGAGAGCCGACAAGTCTTGCCTCGAATCCATCACTAAGCTAGCAATGAGCCCTCGACAGCTTTCAAGGGCCTGAAAAGCCTGAAGAGACGTCCGGTTGGCTTTGAGGAGGACTGACGCTGCATGATAGCCAAAACCAAAAAACGTCTGGACCAATCGCTGCATGTCTGCCTTGGAGATGGTACCCGATATAAGATCAGGGATTATATCGAGGGTTTTCTCAAGCGCCACCACGGCTTTATCCCATTTTTCGACCTTGCCCAAGCTGAACACAGCATGGATTCCGCATAAAAGGCGACCAACTGGGGATCCATGATTGCACGAAAGACCCTCTATGAAGGCTTCGGTAGAGCGCAAAAATGCGTCCTCCATTTTCAACCGGTCAGAACCCTTTTCCAATGCTCCACCAAGATAAGACAGAAGGGCAAGTCGACTGGGATGGTTTTTTGGAGCCAAATCTACCGCCTTTTGGTGCAAATTAATACTTTGGGCCAAGTCATCCATCGAGTTTGTGCTATCAAATCGATCTTCCATGTGGGATGCGAGGTTATGCAGTCGGAAGGCCCATTCCAGGGTGCCTTCAGGTGTAAGCGCTACAGCCTGAAGCCCGTATTGAATTGACGATTCTATATCCACATTTTGTCTCAGCAGGCGATATTTTGCAGCAAAAGCATTGCCAAGGTCATCTAAGTAATCCGATCGGCTAGGGTGGCCTTCAGACAAAGCTTCAACAGATCCAAGGGATTTCCGAATACAGGAAATACTTCTTTCAATGTCTTGGATCTGCCCAGTCCTGAGAAATTTAGTGAATAGCAGACGTGCTAGAGTTTCCAAAAACTGGGCAAAGAACAGATGGTCTTCTAATACCTGGGCGGAAACCTGTTCGGATAGTCTTATTGCTGCTTCCAAGTCTGCCATCCGCTGGGAAACTTTATATCGTTCGCCGAGACTTCGCGCAAGGTTGTTCAAGTACACCATTCGAAAAGGGCTTTTGTCCCGAGTCAAGGATAGGGCTTGCTGATCATACTTGATCGCCTTCGCCAGGTCCGAACCCTGGCCCAATCGGCTGAATCGGAAGCTAAATGCCACTGAAAGAATATTGAGCAGTCTTAATTCCAGACTGGCAGTTGTAGAGCCAGTTCTGACAGCTTCTTCCCCGTACCGGATGGCATCTTCAAGGTCATTCGCCGCTCCTGTTCGCTGGTATCGACTTATCCATGCTGACCCCAGGTTTTTCAGATATTCCGTTTGCCTAACTGGGTCGTTTCCTACATTTTGGCTGGCCTGTTCTAAATATTGAACAGCACTTGTAGCATCCTCCACCTCATAAGTTCGCTCAAACACTTCTTGATATGCAAATCCAAGTGCGGTGAGATGGATCGCATGATTTGGACCAGTACCTACAGTCAGTGCTACCGCTTCCTTACAATATGCAATACCTCTCTTCATGTCGTCTACTGTGTTGTCTCGGCCAAACCGAGAACATAAAGAAATGCCGAGGTTGCTAAGGTGATTGGGCCGCATTGAGTGATTTTCATGGGTGATTTTCAGGCCCTCCTCAGAATAAACAATACTCTGCGCCAAGTCATTCGGACAACCCATTAAATAAAAGCGTCTAGTTATCGCAACGCTGAGGGACAGTAGACACTCCGAACGGAGATAGTGGTTGTCCAACATTGCCTCCAGGACTGTCTGCAGATGATGGATTGAAATATCCAAATCGTCGCTTGCTCCCTTCTGAAAATATCGTTGGGAATATGCACTCCCGAGATTCATCAGACTGGGTAGGTACTCAAGACCAGATATGGGAGTAAGATCTACCGCTTTCTGGCAGAATTGGATTGCTTCATCCAGAATTTCCGAGTCGCCATATTGTCGAGATTGTTGCAATCGGGCCTTTCCAAGGTTACCGAAAATTGGTACAAGCGAAGATTGGTTGATGGACAGCTGCGTTGCAATATCTATTGCCTCGTACCCATATCGAAGAGCGTCTTCTAGTAATAGAGCATCATTTGTCTGTTCGAACAAATCCGAAAGTACACTAGCAAGGCCGTTAAGAAGAAAAGGCCGGTGTGGGTGGTTTGCTGGTGCTGCTACTAGAGCTCGGGTTCGGTATGCTCTTGCTGTTTGTAGGTGGCTCAAATCGCGGGACTGGAAGAACATGGATCGGTAAGCTACGCCAACATCATGCAGGAGCACAGGATACTGAACATCTTGCTCCGTAGACGTCTGCAATGCTTGTTCAAAGTAGAGAAGAGACTTGTCCATGTCGATTCGATCACCAAGCCTCTGGAATCGCCAGTGTAGATGCCAAGCCAATTCTCTAAACCATATTGATCGGCTTGAATCATGCTCTGGGCTCATTTCAATGATTTTGATTTGGTATTCGATAGCCCGATCCAAATCTGTGATTTCTGTACGGCGTCGGAAACGCTCAGAGAGACACGTTGCAAGCGCTTTCAAGTGATTCGGGTTTCCGATTTCAGGATCCGAAGCATTCGTTAAATGTACGATCGCGAGAGAGAGATCGTCCATGTTCTCGGTTCGGCGAAAACGAGCTTGGAACATCTGGCCAAGGCCATAGAGATCTGACATGTAGCCAGGGTTGTTGACTGGTAGGACGTCTGACAGTCGTTGTCTGTAAATAATCGCAGCATCTATATCTTGCATGTTCCTTGCTAACTGGTATCGATACATGAAGAAATTGGAAAGGCTCTGGAGTAATGTATTGGCATTGGGATACTCATCCGGCATCATTGCGGCCAACTGCTCTCCATACCGAATCGCGTTATCTAAAGTCAAATCGTGACGCTTGTTGCTACAGCGATCTCCGAAAAGCGCGAAAAGAACCTCGAGGTATTGAAGGCGATCCGGGTGACCTTCCGGGGCTTCAGCCAGAGCACGCTGGCCTCGCTCGATCATAAGGTCAACATCCATAGTTGTAGGCGGGACCCAACCACAAAGGTTTGCTGTTACAGGCAAAGGATGGCGTCTAGGGGTAGAAGATATTCGAATAATTTCAGACCAAATCAATAGATTGGAAAGTGGACGAGTACTGCTTTATCAATGTCCACAGCCTTGTGCTTGTGTAACATATCCACGTCAGTGAAATGATCAAAACTGGTAAGCGTTTCTTGGGGCGTCGCTGAGCCACGCCAAACTTCAGCCTTACCCGTGTTCGCAATCATTTGAGTTGCAATGGCAGTGAGAAGAACTTCGTTGGGAAGGCTTAGACCTTCAGCAGCAATGGTCTATGTAATAGGAACTTTGAGGATGGATTCAATAGGTATGGGGAACAAGAGCCAGGTAATGCCTGTGCGATTTGGACTCGGTTCCTAGAACGAGGAACTTGTAGCCGGCTGGTGTCTTGGGCGCAGAAACGCTGGCGTGGGAGGTTCACACCAACGCCATGAAACTCGCGAGGGGCGGAAAATCCTTCATCACCCAGGGGTGCTCAATGTAGACGCCAGGTGAGCTGGGTTCATGCGCCATGCGGAGTGAATGGCCACGTCACCACTGAGAGATGCTGCACACCACTGCAAGGCGATTATTTGCCCAGAGTGTCCAATTTCTGTATGACGTCGACGCATGAGATTGCCCCACTTCTATAGGTATGAATCATAAGCCGCTTGCAAGGCCATGGCAGCGCCGTTTTGAGAATTGGATGTAATCGTTCCACTTACTGTTAGCACCCTGCTAGCACAGAGACCACGTTATATCCACGCTCTTAAACTATAATATATAGAATAGGCTATTTTAAACCGATTTTTATTTAGGGAAGTAAAGGTGCTAGAGAAAACTAGGACGTAAAATGTGCACACTAACAGTGTCAACGTACCTGGCAAGCGAGCGGCGCAGGCAAGTGAGTGGCGCACCCCACCAACTTTATTAACCTTTGCAGCAATATATCTCAACAACGCAACAAGATAATATTAATATAGAAACTATCCTAGATCAAGAAGTATCTATAGTGCGCTTCTTACACGTTTATAAGTTATAGCCAGTCTCTCTACAGCGTGTGCAGCGTGCTAAAGCCTATTAGCTCACTCCTAATCACACCTTGCCCTGACACATTTCTCCCTCTATCTACTGCTCAACCTCCTTTTAAGTAATAATATCCTCTCCCTCTGCCTTTGTTAAGGTGCCTTACTTCTAGATCTACCTCTTTTTACGCTATTTATGCTCTATAGCAGCCTTATTTACTCTCTTAAGACTCATAATCTACTTACGCATAAGTATAGCTAAGTATACTATTACCTTAGTGCCCTTTTTAAGCTGATTAAGCGCTGTAATAATAGAGGTAGGTAATAAGCTCTAATACCTCTGTATCTGCTTATAGATTAACGTTAATTAAGCCTCTAATTTAAGCGCATTACTAGGTATTTTAGCTTCCTAGGTAGTAGCCTCTAGCGTAGGTAGTATTAGCGTATAAAGCTTTATATTAAGCTTAGATATTACTACCTCTAGATTAATTAGGACTAGGCTAGTGCCTTAAAAGCTTACGCAAATATTATCCTTTATAGTTACCTAATTATAGGTAGTATAGAAGGCTAGTAGGAATTTAAGCTTAGTAATATAATTAATACTATTATAGATTAGGCTCTTAATCTAATACCTATACCTATACTTTAGTAGTAAGAAGTAGCCTATATTAAGTAGCTATAGGAGGTATAATAAATAAGGTAGTATATAGAGAGTATAGATATTATTCTCCTTATAGAGTTCTTAGAAGTTAAGTAAGTAGTAGCTCTTATAGCTATTAAAGATAAGTAGCTAATATACCCTAACCTTCCTACCCTCTATATACTTAATAAAGTACTTTAGCTACTTAACTCCTATCTTATTAGTTATCCAGCTATTATTACTAACTATAATAGCCTAATTACATAGTATATTATTACCCTTATACTAGGTAGAGAGGTAGTACTAGCCTATAAAGATAATAAATAGTAGGATTAGCTATCTAGTAGTATTAATTCCCTAGATTATACTAACCTACTTATAATTGCCTAGCTATATAGCCTTTAGCTAGCTATATCTCTCTAAGCTAGTAATAATAAGCTAAGAGGATATCTTACCTATTAGAAAGCTAGCTTTATTAAAGTTATAGGTATCCTTATTATAGATACTATATATAGCCTTTATATATACTATAAGCTTAAACTAGGCCTTAATAGTCTTAGGATCCTTATAGAGGGCTCTCTATTAATTATATAGTTAATTAAATTATATAGTAAGGCTTTCTATCTAGTTAACAAGGTTCCTAGGCTACTTCTTACCTACCTAGCTAGTACTGTACTTAGTAAGTAGCTTATTTACTATATCTTATATAGTACCTAGAGAGGGTACAAAGCCTTATAAATCTAGGTTAAGTATATATCTAATAATAACCTCCTCTTCTAGCTTAGTAAGCTTCTTTAATTTAGGCTTACAATTGCGTTATATAGCAGTTCCAGTGTATTAGCAGTGGAGTATAGTTTTAGGGACGCTAAATATAGCAGCAGCGCATCGCCCACTCTAGATCTAATTCTGGTTAATAGCTGAGATAGCTAGGATAATATCTGCTTCGTTGCAGGGCGATTGAAGAGGTGTTGGTGGAGACATTGTAGTTAATAGGTGACGTGTCGCGAAAAGTTAGTGGGGTGCGCCACTCACTTGCCTGCGCCGCTTGCTTACTAGGTACGTTATATGTACAGTGCCCTACATAAAGTCTGTGTGCAGCACCTCAGCTCAGCCACCAACACCAACTTTACGCGAAATCTCTTCCTACAATCAACCACGCGTAACACTATACCTAAGAGGTCTTTTAGCACAGAAATTAGTGGAAATTGTAGGCGCAGAGGAGAGCTTTCAAAAGAGTTATATACGGCCTTAATTACTTAATTTAAGGCTGGGCTATTGCAAGGAGAGTTGGCAAAGCAGTTTAAGGTGTATTACAATATAGTTTATAACACTATTAAGAGGTATTAAGAGCTTAAAACACTTAACAGCCACCTATAATTAGGGAGGCCTAAAGTACTAGAGTATAGGGAGAAGAGGGCCCTCTTTCGCGCTGTGCGAAAAAATCCTAAGATTTATTATTATAATCTGCTAGATAAATATAGATTTGAATACACCTCCCTAGTGCACCTCTAACACCCCTATTATAATACTATCTATACTATACTTAAGAAATTTAGCCTTATAAACTACTACTACGCTATATATCTATACCTTATATAAAAAAGAGTAACTATAAGGCTTACTTTTAGTAGGAGGTACTACTACTTTAACTAGTAGTAGTAGACTATTAAGTTCTTAGATAAGTACTCTATCTAACAAGGCTTAGGGTAATAAGCTAAGTAGTATTTCCACTTTAGTAATAAGAAATTTAAGCCTAGGATAGTAATAGAGAGATCTATAGGTAAGGGGATATTATAGATAGTATAGGGGGTGATATAGGTAACCTTAAATAGGAGGGTAGGTAGGTCCCCCCTTATTATTATAGAGAGAGACGCTAACGTAGCAAAGATAGGATACTCTAGAGTTTCTTATTACAAAACCTTATACAAAGGCCTCCTCCCTTATTATAAGCCTAGAGATATATTTATTTATAATAATATACCTATCTATAATAGTAGATATATGCGTAACTAGATATAGTATTATAGGATCTAGTGGCTAGATTAGCTACCCTACTCCCCTGACCTCAACCCCATTAAGCACCTCTAGTGGGCATTGAAAAAGATAGTCTATAAGCAACACCCTGAGCTTGCCACTATTAGAAGTTTAGAAGAGGACTGGGCAGCGTTGCAATTAGCAATAAGGGAAGCGTAGTTGTTGATCCTAAATAGCCTCATCTGTAAGCTCATTTTTTTAATACTATAATAATTGGCTGCGTGCAGGCACGCGAAAGGCTGGTAAACAAAGTATTAATATATCCTCCATTAGATCCACCTTAAAAATCTATGTATAGGCAATTTATATGAGGCTCAAAAGCCTTAGGTTGATCGATCAATTTTTCGGCGATCTCGCTTAGCTCAGTTCATGCACACAGACTTTATGTGTAGTACTATACTTCAAAAGCATTACTATAGTGATCTTTATCATCTGCTCCGCGCCGACCTCCCTTCTTCATTTAAGGGCACTAGCGCCTATTACAACGTTACATACTAATACAGAGAACAAGTTCAGCATATATTTTACGTCTTTTGCGCCTTCAAATTTCTAAACACGCCGCCATATGTGGCACCGAGATTAGAATTATACAACAAGGTATAGAGAAGGTAGATTGTACTCAGAGCAAGACACTTTCGCAATCATTGAAAAGACGGAAACAACACCCTGCCCTTTTTGCTGCTGTTCGAAGTTGTAAAGTATCTATGGTATTATGTAGAGTACTCTCGCCAAATGTCCCTCCGCCCTTCCGATTAACTCTTCACGCTCTCGGGTCTCCACACATGAAGACATCCCTCAGCATCCTAAACTTGGCTTTTTTTCTCTTCTTCACTAATCTCTTGCTATGATATAAGGGTGATTAAAATAATGTATGGAGCCGTAAAATGTGTGTGTTGGCTCTCGAAAAGCGTGCTAGTTAAAGTTTACAATGTCGTGAGCTCTTCCAAAGTAATGAGCAACACCATCTCTACTATATGGCATAAATTGGCATAATTCCATATGACGCATTGCGTACTCGCCACCTTCGAGTATATAAGACTGTGACATTACTGAGTTTGAACTTAGGGAACGCCTACATCAATCCTCCTCCAAGCTCAGAAATTGATATGATAATCCTGGCATCTACGCGAGCAGTGCGCTGGAATAAAAGGCAGTGATGGATGACGTATGGGCGTAAAGTTCAGCCCACAGCGCATATGGATGATTCAGGGTTAGCATGGTTGCATAAAATGAGGCTGCGAAGCGGCCTATGGTCAAGGTGGACGACATGCTAGGACTTAATGACAGTTGACGTGATGAATTACTGTGCTGGCCCATATTTTCCGCGAGATGAGAAAACCGAAATTTTCATGAGCACCTAGTGGGGGAGCATGAAGATAAGCAGTGATGAGTATTCGTAAATTATTGCGCTTCGATATTATACTGTGTATGGAGACGAACGCAGAGGCTAGAACACGCCCGTAGCTATGTATGTTTGGCCCATAACGTCCGAATCTTGATAAATATATGTAGTTACAAAGTTTTGCCGAACAATTCACGCCAAATTCTGTTTACCTAGTATTGCTATAGTGGCTTTGGCCGTTAAGGTTTCCAGCAAAACCCTGTCCGTCATAATTGTGGTCCGGTGTTTGTCCATTATGGATGGCCTTCTCTTCCTCTGCAGCACTCCTACGCTTATGGCGATGATCCTGGACCTCATGGAAGGCGGCAGTGATAGCATGTAGCAGTCTATGAATTCAATTAGTGCTTGCTCAATGTAGTGATCGTGAGTCGACTTACGTGCTAACAATGGCTAAGATGAACGTCCCCCAAGGCAAGTTACAAGTCTTATCCTGACTCGCAGTTTCTCCAGTAGCATTATTCACATCCTGGACATTTCGACTTTGGTAACATCTCCTCGGGCCCGCACTCCCACCATTGGGTCTAGTAAGTACCGCAACGGCAATAAAAGCCCCGACAAAGGCCAAATCCAGCACAACCCACAACCACCTTATCCACTTCGCTTTGCCCGGGCTACTGTTCCGCTTGATGCATCCAAAGAGCATAGCAATGAGCGTGTAGGCTACGGCGGCAGAGAGAATGCCTTCGACGGCACCAAAAGATTTGGAAACGCCCCGAGAGGTTTTGACACTGTTGACGAGACGATAGATTTTGTAAACGCGCGAAGAAAAGATGCCGAGAGATATGGTGGCGGAAAGGAATTGGATAATTCGAGTGAAGCGGAGGAGCCACCGGTAGAAGGCTGTGTGCTTGAGCTTCTCGGGGACGAAGCGGGTGAGAAGCCCGGTCTGGGGCTGGGCGCCGATGATTGGAGTCATCGTGCGAGGTATAGATGAAGAGTAATATGAAGAAAAAGTGAGAGAGGCGATGAATATAATGCGGGTATGGGTGGATCTAGTTGTTGGGCTTTATATGCCAGTGTGGGCTTGGATGGCCTTGATTCCGGGATATGGGGTAGTGAGCGTGCCATTCCGTCACAAGTATGCAACAGGCGGGACGTCATTGTGAATTGAAACACCGAACAACAACTGGCCACACGATAAGTGGTAACATTGCCTAGATGCGGAAGGATAACACGGTTGGGAAGAGTTACTAGCGAACTGCCTTCCAAGCTTCGTGGGATGCATAGTGATGTTCGCTTCGAAAATGCTATATTACCCCTCAACCTTGTTACTGGCTGTATATCAGGCGCTTATTTTTCGAATGTTTGGGGATCTTCATATCTCGACCCTCCCATATACTATGGCAGTCTAGAAGTCGTCCCCATATATTCCGGGGATGCTCCTGTGGCTTTCGACTGGTGGTGGTATTCCGAAGATCGCCATGACGGATCAGAAACCCGCTGTAGGGGATGCTTAAATTAAGTCCTAGTGTTATGCAGTCTTTATTTCTACCTGTTTGGAGACGTAGTGGTGATGAGTAAACTGTGCGTCATCATGAGGCGCTACGTCGCTAGATACCTAGGTCGCTAGGCCTGAGCCGCATCGTCATTCTCATACTCCTCGCGATTCCTTGCCAAGATTGTTGAAACCCAGGACTCTGGAGTTCACTTCTATGATGGTTAATTAGTTTGTTCTGAGCGAGGTTGATGAAGCAGTGCATGGGTTGAGTTCGTTTAGGAGTCCTTGGAGATGTTCCAAATTTAAGACGACCATGAGACCTCGCTTTACTTGCCCGCTAGGAAATAACTGGCAAAGATATACGAAATGAAAAGTATTGCAATGGGATATGAACCAAATCAGTCTTCTCTCCTTCGGTTTTCAGCAAACATTTACGTTCATTTGAAATGTTGAACGTGCCTGAACCTTATTCTCCACCGCTCTCCCCACCTCAGTCCAAGGTCGCAATCTTCAAACCATCCTTCAATGTGGCCCTGCATACTCAAGGCGCGGAAAAACTAAGCAGACCAGTTTTGGGGGTAAGTGAATATCCTCACATGTTGACTTTCCTTTGGTTCACTTCTCTAATCAGAACATGCAGGCTTTATCGGCATCTGTAGCAAATTATTGTTTGCAAGCCGTACATGTGTTATCCAAAGCCAAATGTGACTGAAAAAATGGTGGGAAGATCATGCTACGGCTTGTGTTCAAACTTGGGTTTCTGAATCACGCGTCGCGTGTCAGGGGTCGCGTTTGAGCGATGGGCGCATGATGTCATTGGTCGGCGTGATGATCGACGAGAATCAGCTGTTGGGCTTATTCATTCAACAACTCCAGGGGAAACGCTTCGTCTCTCTCACTCTCCCAAGCTCCATCGCAGACATAATGCCCCCCAAAAAGCGAAAGTCGGCGGATCCTAAGCCAGCCGCTACCACGAAAAAGCGTCAAAAGAAGGACACGGATGTGCCCGAGAACAACAGCGCCGATGGAGACGTTGACGCGCCCTCTGGCAACGCAAGTGTAGCAAGATGTGATGTATGTTATCCACCGTTCGGCCACTGAGTCGAAAATGCCCGTTAACACAGCATTCACTAGCCTTCTGCGCTCTCGGATCATAAGTACATTTGCGTTCCTCGTCCCTTCTTCGACGTGGAAGCCGAATGCGCCTCCAAGAAGTCCAAGACTGATCCCTTCGCGGTTTACAAGAAGATCAATGAAAAAGAGAGGAAAGACGATCTGTTCATGCGGTCAGCATCAGAAGTCAAGAAATGCAAATGGATTATGTTGTGGGCGGGATGGAAGATGTACATCGACCTGGGTCGTCAGGCCAAGTATTGTGATCCAGACAACTTCAGCATGTACATCTACAACGACTTCAGGCCTTATGGATTAGTGGAGCAGTTGGAGAATATGGTAAGTCTGCAATGGCAAGCATGGTAAGGAAGGAGAGCGGGCTGATGAATGATGGCCATAGGTTGTCGCGTTTGACAAGGAATACAAGAAGAAGACGCGAGACGAGACGACGCTATTTCAGATGTGGGCTGTTGTTAGCGCTATTGGGCTTGCAATTCAAGATGAGAATGGTATTGGTGCATATGTCTGTACGTGGTATCGGTTCTAGAACCAGGATGTTTGATATAATGCTAACTAATCGCTAGTAATCGATGATGGGGAACGTACCTTTGCCCTTACAGGCCTTATCGGAAGCGCTTTTCTCACAGCACTTCACGCTATCGAAGAAGCTGGAGAACTCAAGAAAGACAGCAAATTCCTCGATCTTCCGCTGGTGATGGGTTACTTCCTTGAATATGGCTACAATCTCCCTGACTTTAGTATTGATGGGGATGGAGCTGCTTGGCCTCGACACGCCATCGCATACTACACCAAATCCAAAGCTTCCCCCTCTCAGGGCATCTTCAGCACCCCTCAGCGGCTCAAAGATCTAGCGGAGAGATACGAAGATGAAGAAGATGAGGATGAGTACATCAACAAAAGGAGCAAGAAAGATCCATGGGCTTGGACTGCACGGTTGAAAGACTACAAGAATCAACACGGAGGCCAGAAGCTTGGAGGGAAACATCATGACATCACCAAGATGTCGAAGAGGGAGCGCGCAGCGCACGCCTTCGATGGAAAGGATCCGTTGGCAGGGGTACCGGCTCAGGTGTTGAAGGATGGGTTGCTAGATTGGGAGTAAGTACACATGAAAGAAGGCTGTAAGATTTCACATCAGCACTATTTTCGGTGATATGAGCCAATACGGCACTTCTTGTAATTAACCAGCTTGGCTGTCTGTTTCCGCGAGTCAGTGGTCATTGAGATCATTCTTTTCGCGTCATGGTCGCGTTTGAGCTATGACCAGAGGCACCCCACTACATCACTGATTTCTCAATCCTTAACCTGGATGCAATCGCTGCTCGTCTTACAATTGTTGATTCGGTTATGAATACTTTTTAATACAATGCCACGCGCACAAGACAGGAAACTCCAAGCCGTAAAAGCGCCACCATATGTTATATCAAAGCCCCATCAATCACTGAATGTCGCTCCAAGACCGGAAAAAGCTGCTATAACAACCAGGGCAAAGGTATTGCTCCTGCTTCTACATTCTCGGTCCTTGGTCTAATGCATCACTTATAGTTGAAGTTTGCTTTATCGCCCCCGATTCGAGTATCGCGCAGAAAATCATGCCACACTGGACGTTACCTACGAGCCGGAAATTGGCGCGAATAAGCTGTACGATGTATACTCCGAAGCGATGAATAAAATATAAGCAAAGGAAGCGTCTTTAATACTTCCCAAAGCTAGGAAGGATAGGAATGAGACGTGGAAGTGGGTGATCATGCGTGAAGGATGGAAGATATATGAAAAGATGAGGAGAGAGAGAGTCGATATTGCGATCATGATGCTCCCGGAATGAAGGCCGAGGATGAAGACTTCCAGGCGAAGGCACTGGTGGAAATTCTGGTAAATATACGTAAAAGGCGAAAGTTTAGCGATTTTTTGCTGCCTGCATTGAAAACAGCCAGCTGAGTATGACCAAGCGTATATGAAAGAGGAGAATAAGACGATGTTACTATAGAGGTGGGTCATTGTAAGCGCCATTAGCCTTGCCTTCAACCACGGGTTTGCACAGGACGACTGCAGCTGTGATGATCTTCGCGGCGCTAAAAATGGAGACCATGGGGCTTGTATATGTAAGTTCACGTTACCTGTTGGACCACTCTCTTGCCCGTTATATGCTCATCGAATGTTAGTACGCGAAGATAGGGACCGAAATTCCGCATTGATCAACTTGATCGGGAGTGCGATAATCAATGTCCGGATGACATGGAGCAGGCAGGGCTGCTGGATTGCTTGTCTCCATTCCTTGACCCGCCTCTAGTCATTAGCTACTTCTTAAGATATAGCAATGTCCTCAAGGATATATGGTGGGATACAGTCGGGGATACTGCAAAATGGACCAGACATCTGGTAGACTTCTTCCAAAAGGGTCAATTTAATGTAGAAGACGGAATTGTCGCCACCGATGAAACACTAAAGCAGTGGACATATTGGGGTCCTAATGCGAACGCTCTGGACAGCGTTTCGACAGGGACGAGTGCGTGGCCAACGGTCTTTCGGGATTTCAAGAAGTACCGGACGAAACTCGGTGGTCACAATCTCGATACTACGAAATGGTCAGCAGATGAGAGGACTGCTCAAAATGATGCTGGAGTCGGAGACCTGTTGGCCCGTGTATCTATAGGGACATAACGTGATGGATCCTTTGAGGTTGATGAGTGGAACTGCTTAGCTCTTTGACAATTCAGGTTGAAGTAGATCAAGATTGACCCTGACTATCCACTAGTAGTCAAGCACATCACCATATCACATCCGGAGGAGTAGATGGAAAGGCCTTTCGTGCAAGTTCAGGGGCGCCCCAAGCTCTGTATCAGAAGAGCTGAAATTCAGCCCGTAATGGCATAGCATTGCTGGTCCTCTACTCAAACTTGCAGCAAACAGGTCATATGCGCCCGTTTTCCATCTCTGGTGGTCCATGCAGCTTTGAGGCATGAGAAAAGCGATATCTAAAAGAAGGTATTTCCACGTACAACAAGCTTGGAATAAAAGGTTTCATGTTCGATCGGTGGTGAAGAGGTGCTGTAAGAACATTCTTGAGGGTTATGTATGCGCTCTATCCTCGGTTGGTTCCTTTTGTGAATATCATATGTGAATTGCACGTTTAAGATCTCGTAGCGCTGCATAGAATCCTATAATTGTGGGAACTCTTGGTTATTAGGAGTTAGTGATCATTCACCGCCGCAACGTATCATACGAGGAGACTCCTGCAAGATAGCGGTGAGGCACCGATAAGCCCCTTTTGTGGTCACAACATGGAGCTGAGAGTGGTCCCGGCGTCTAGGAAAAAGCAACGAGGTGTTCAGCCCCACACCATAAAAATCGTGTTGAGCTTTCTACACTACGGCTCTCGGAATACATTCTAATATCAAACATCAACCTCAACAAATGTGGGCTTAATTTCTCTATGAGACTGTGAAATCATGAACATGATAAATGCTAATAGGGACAAGTTGTACACCGCGATGCCAGCAGGCTCGGCGCTTTTGCACACGTCCAATCGCGCGCTTGGCGTCACCGAAATAGCCACAACATTTGAACATGAACGTCCAGACAACAATGATCGAGCCCATACTATGATTCCCAGACTCTCCGACCAGGAATACGGTTATGACCACTTCTCCGGTCTTCCCCGCGAGCTTCGAAATGAGATCTATCATTGGCTGTGGAAATCAACACCGGGCCTCAAGGCCACAATGGAGGACCTTCAAATCGATATCAGCTACGATGGGTTTCCATCGAGCAAAGCCGAACGCCAACTTTTGCCATCTTGGCTCCTTACCAACAAAGCCACACTGTGTGAAGGCATAGAACAGCTGAGATTGAAGGCGGAATGGTCCTTTGGAAGTACACCTGTCCGGCTATGGCCCAGGTCGGCCACGGCTGGTGGACCTTTCTATTTAGGCCCAATCCAGTTCTTTGACGGATCAAGATCGGTGCTCTCTCCAATCAAAGCCAGGGATGTAACGCTATGGCTTCACGCGACATGGCAAGATGGGTCGCGCAGACCTTTCAGCTCTGATCAAGCTGGAATATGGATAGGAGGATATGGAGGAATTATCGATCGCCTGGAAAGAGTTTTGGAAAAGACTACTGGGCTCAAAAGATTGAGAATCCATGTTCCTTTTCGCGATGTCCGAAGAGGAACATATTTGTACTACGATCCAGAGTTTGACTTCGACCTATCTCTTCTCGACCAACTTTGCCTGGATCTAGATGAGCTTGAGATTGTGGTCTCTGATCACAACAACATGGGCGAGTGGTCTCCGTGGCTATGCCAGATTATCCCCGAGGAGGTTTCTCGAGTTGGAAAGTTGTTGGTGAAGGGAAAGATGGAGCAGCATTTCGAAGAAATGGAACCCAGTCAATCGGAATGGTGGCCCAGGTACTCGCGTCGGAGTAGCATACGTGCACCGCCCGCGCCGCCTCACACTCAATTGCTTTTGCGATCCACCTTCAAGAAAGCTTTAGTGGGAGAAGAGCAGATTAAGGAAGGTGTCCGTATGTAATTGGGAGTTTCCAGGTTTAACAAGGAGCACTTTCAGCTTGCTGGCAGTTGATTGAGGCCATCTATCAGTCAACTCCCTAGCAATCAACCCCTCAAGAGGCAGATGATCTCACACTCTCAACCATTATCGAAAATTCATCTCATCGCAATCGTGCGCTCTCTAGTCGCCCACCATCCATTCCATCACTCCTCTTGTGTTAAGCGTTGAGTTTAATTTTGTTTATCTTTTGTTTTAACTGTTAATTTACATAGATTTTCTTTTTTAATTCACCTAGATTTCCTTTCTTTTGACGAAGTTGATAGATCTAGATAGACTCTGGCCGACTTGGTGCACACACAGGAGAGGGGCCCAGATTTGACGACGACGTCAATCAAGGCCCATCGTCACAAGAGCGCTCCGCGCCCTCTCCCCAGTAATCACCAAAAGCCTAAGCCCCCCAATACAAGTTCTTCACAAAAAACCGATCAATCGAACTTATCGCGATGAGATGACGACATAGAAGTAGTGCGAAAGGACCAAAATGGGAGTTGATGTAGAGGAAAGATACTTGGAGTTTGAAGTGGGAGAACTTAACAATATGAGCAATGGGCGGCAACGTGCGAGCAAATACATTGGGATATTAACTAATAAATGACCCATAAAGGCTGAGAAAGCTCCTCCACAGAATGATTCATAGTTATGAAGTGCAAGCTCTCTATCAAGACAAGTCGTGTCAGCATCGCCGAACTGAGAACACAGACTCATATTCCGCGTAGATGATTTCCGCCAGGTTTGACCTTCTCCAACGTAATGAACAATCAAGGGCTGTCACCAAAGCCGGAGGAACGCAAGAAGCAAGATGATAGAAGTATCAATTTGATTGAAAAGTTCCCATGCGCACGATCCAGAACAGGCACAGGGTAAGAGTTCATATTGGACCACAAAACCTGCCACTGGTAACATAGAGATTCGCGACGATGACACAGAAAGACGTTATGCTCCGAATCGTGGACTCGCTTATCTCTCCCGAAACCTTACATGCCTACACCACATAGATGAAATCTTAACGTCTGTACAGCAAAGTAGGTGTTTCAATCGTTACGGATACTGTGAATCGAATGTAGCGAAATATCCTTAGAGAAGGAGCACATCAAATTGCATTGACTCTATTTTTTGAGTGTTCAATCGCAACCGAATTTGCCCGTCAAGATATTTTACACACAACCGAGCAAGAAGAGTTCACATTGACCGAAGCAGGTCCTCATTTTACACTTCCCCAAACTCTCAGTCGCCAACATTCCTCGATCTCCACAATGTTTTAAAGACGCGCACAACACCACCAGCATACCTCCTTGCACAACCACATTTTAGAGAAACGCGAGAGGGGCAAGCATCCATAGATGTTCGAAAAGCTTTTAGAGAGAGCAAGCGAACTGCATCAGCTTCTACCATCGTGGTTTTAGTGGTCAGAGATAGAGCGTTATTATGAAGGAAGTAAGTCTACGAGGGATCGCGGGCTTGTATAGTACTGTCGCAAACACCCACGGGACCTAGAGTGGATATAGCTCACACCAGGCGATAGACTTGCGATATGTGTTTGGACAAGTTCCCTGTTCTTTACTGTCCATTCCTGAAAACCGGATGGGGGCTATGAAGGGATGTTCTAGGTTGATGATAGAAATCACCACTACATGAGCTGGAAAGAAGCTAAGAGTGTCTTTCTGAAAGTTGCATCTGCTTTGAGAGACCCAAGCAAGTGGACGACATATACTCGCCTTGTTCACTCTTCTTTTCGAGAAGCGCGAGAACAAGCGTACCATGGTTGACATGATAGTTTTGGATATGGAGACAAAGAATGCGATTGTAGAGAATAGGAGGCGGAAAGGGTGCACGAAGCGCTGCTCACATACTCTTGCAACCCCGAAAGCCCAAGAGTCCCTGCATTCATCAATTTGTCGAAATTGTCCTTGACTTTAGACGACATACCAGTGTCTGAAGAGCACACACGCATTCTCTGGAGTCCTGTTGCATTTGGGAACAACTCGACCTGAAACACAAAACATATGCATCAATGGTTATTAATTTAAGAGAGCGCACGCCACAAAACATGAGCAATTTTGCATGTGGGGTTAAGAAGACTGCAGAGCAATGTAATGTTGTGTGGGGAAGGGAGACTGAACAGAGAAAGTTTTACTCCAATATAACCGATTTCCAGATCTCCAGCGCTCCACATCGCCCAATATCAGCACGAATTTGTGTCAAAGTCTCAAAACCCAAGCATATGGTCAATGAGAGGGACATTTTGGTTAGCCCAAAGAATCCAGGGCCAAAATTTACGGAAGAACGCCTAGGACACAGACATTCTGAGGGAGTTTGGCATTCTTTTAGAAGCGCCACAAGGAACAAGCACACATTCTGTATCTTCCTACTTGTTTTAAGAGTGACAAGAGAAGCAGACATTGATCTGGCTGGCTATGGATTTCATTGTAACAACTGGGGAGAGGAGGCAAGGCAAGCGTGTGGGGAGAAATTGCAAATTTTATATAACTCAAAGGCAAGACCATAACGGCATCTCTCCTGGGTTTTTAGAAGAGTTGGGATTCGGACAGTGCTTTGGAGGAGAAATGAGGAAGAGGGGAGGAGAGGGGGAAAGGAGGATAGTTTTATACCCGCTGTGGTATAGATTGGCACTGGCAGACTCTGCACATGGAGAGATTGTCACTTCCTTTAAGAGAGGGGACCAGAGGCACAGACATACTCTGGACTTGAGAACTGTTTTAGAACATATGAGAACAACGTAGGCATCTGTCAACGAAATGCTGATTTTAGAAAGTCCGCAAAAGCAGAGACATCAGTCCCTAGTTTACTGTCTTTTAGAGAATGCCGCACTGCGTGGAGGTTGCGGAGAAGGAAAGATTAGGAAGAGGAAGTGGAGTGTTTATATACCTAGAGATATTGAAGACTAGGAGACGATATACCAAAGGAATAGGCAGTAGGCTGGTGATACTGACCGATCACCTCACCAGTCTGAGCAGTCATCAAACGTGTCACGTTCTCCCACTACACTCTACAAACCACCCATCTCCCCACTCATATGTCCTGTACAAGAATATTCCCAGGCAACACAAAAGGACCAGCCATACAAGCAGCATTGCTTCATTTTCAAAAGAACTAGCTAGTCTCAGCTCACGAGAGCAAAAACATGCGCAACTTGTCTTTTCCATTTTAGACAAGGCCCAGAGGCCCAAGCATTTCTTGTTGCAGGTACTATTTGAAAAAAAATCCACCATCATAAACATAGCGTAATTCTCGAGCTGGGGTTGGAAGAAACCCAGAGACGCCAGCATGCATACAGGACGACATCGCTTTTAGAAGGGCCCGGGACAGGAGAGAACATGCAGCTAGTCTGTTGGCGTTTTGGAGCAAGAAGGAAGCAACATAGTTCCTCTGTCAACGGATTTTAAGAGAGGCAAAGTGCGGATGTGTGTGTGTGGAGGAAGGGAAATTTAGAAAGAGGGAGAGAAGGGGGGTTTCTATACCCTGGGATGGAGATGAGACGGGAGCAGAGAGTGCGATGAAGTGAGATGAGACGGTGGAGATTGGATGGCAAAGATGTAAATGTGAGAAGGGATGGCGATATTAATAGTCAAATTTTCCAGCTCGTCGAGGCAGAGGCTGGTCGCAGCGTGCTCACAACAAGCCAGTGTTGAACCTGCACCTTTGGTGAAATGAACCCGGGGTGATCTGGATACGATTTACCGCATCTGTCACCTCCAATGGAACATGAATCCTTATATTCTTAGCTCATTGTATATGTAAAGGCATGCTTTCACATATTCATTTTCTCACGACTTAAACTTGCAGGTTCCGGCCGGAGGTGAGGTGAAAAGGCAGGAAAGAAGCTCATCACCCTCCGTGAAACACCGCCTCACTTCAACACCTGCGCTCAACACAAGATTCAAAATCCCCTCACACAACGTTCAAAGAGTAGTTTATTCCATCCATCTAATCTAATATGGTATATCATCTCACACCCCACCTGCTCATTCTCTCTCCAGATCAAGCCAAGCCCAATCAAGAACGCCTCTAATGCATCTATTCATCACAATCAATTCCGGTCGCTACCCCGAGCCTCCACCTTCCAACATAGTATCGTACAATAGAGTATATATATTACACATCCTCGACCCGCCGTACCAAAGGATGGTCATCGAACAACCGCAGCAGTGTCTGGTACAGGACCAGCATCGTGCTGCTTTGCACACTCGTCCACACAAACCGCGGTCCCACTCCCCGGAACCACCCTGCCATTCCTTCGGTGCGGTAAATGATCTTTAATCCCGTGATAACTGATGACGTATCCAGTGTTGCAGCGCTATGATTTCGGAGAGCGGTGGACGGGGACGAAGTAGAGATTGGCCGCGATTGTGACGGGGGTGGGTTTCCCGGTTTCGGTTTCGATTTGGAGTGTTTTGTGTGTGGGGGATTCGTAGCTCGGGGATTCGGCGTAGCGGTTCCGGGGAGTTTGTCGTTTTGCTGTGTTTGAATTCTAGTCTTGACTACATCCAAGGGACATGTTATGACACCGGCCATTCCGCCTGCACTGGCGGCTGTCGCTATTTCTAGTGGAAGACCAATGTTGTTGCTGCCCATGTATGTCTTTGCCCATCCTCGTTCCTCCTCGTAGAATGCGAACTGCAGTGCAGAAAATGGAAGATCGCGCCAGAGCGTGGCTTTGTATCCGTAGAAGAGGGCGCCGAATCCCTCCTGTGCGATGATGGTGCGAATGGCGTGGGTGGTGGAGCGGTAGTTGTAGCCCGAGTTGAAGTACGGGTTGTTGTACCGCCCTTGGAGTTGGAGGCGCGTTTTGAGGACTTCGGAGGGGACGTAGGCGGGGGCGGCTGCGAGGTCGGCGATGAGGCCTGAGCGTTTGTTAGGTGATTTCGAATATATGCAGATTGAAGAGATGACATACCAGCCGCGAAGTAGGATATTGACGGCGCAATGCCATGGTCTATCATCATCCTCTTGCTCCACTCGTATGTGCCGAAAAAGAGCACTGTCCCTGAAAACGAGCCGAGAAAGGCCGGGTTGACCCCCCCGTACAGTCCTTTGCGTATGCCTTCTTGTCGGAAGATTGTGCTGTATGTGTTGCCCATCGAGGTGTACTTGGGGGGCATGTGGGGGTCGCCCTGCTGCCGTGTTTTGACGGTATCCAAAGAATGCATCAACATGTCGCCTGTCGTCCCACCAATTCCTCCTGCCAGCATCGCCTGTATGGCAGTGTCAGCGACATGAAGCAGGCCATATGTCGGTGATGCGACTTACATGAAGATATGGCGGGCGCACAGCTTCCAGGTCTACCTCCTCGGTCGCCGGTGCGCCGCCGATCTCGGGCAGGTCTCCCATGTTTTCCATGGCAAACTGGCCGCCGCTCCGTCCATCGTCGACAAGACTGGCGCCTGGGATTGGGTTCGTCGTAAGCAGATTAGCCACTCGGGCAAAAACCATGGGCGTGGGAGGTTGACCGCGGTGGGCGCAAGGTGCAAGGTGCAAGGTGCAAGGTGCAATGGGGGGAAGAAGCCGTCGCTAAAACACAGGCAGATGCATGGAATGCAAAAGGGAAGATGGCGGAGTGAGAAAGCGACTGTTGTGGCGATGCGGGTGATGTGATGTCGAGGTCGCTCTGCTCGGAATTTTTTGACAGACAGAGCCGCAGGCGGGAGACCCTGGAACGGCCGATCCGGGCCCAGACGGCGAGCCGAGGGTGCGATAGCCCCGATAGCCCCGATAGCCCCTCGACCCTCCCACTTGGAAGCTCCAGCGGTCTGCACACTGCACGCTCGGCGTATTTTGAGAGCAACTCCAAGAGCAAGAGGGAAACAGTATATCGTCGACCGTCTGCACTCCACTCGCAACATGGGATGATCGTCGTGGCAGGTTTAGGCTAAGTGCATGCGGATTTAGCGCCCGCAGCAGCGTCACGTGCAGCTCCAGCTCATGCTCCCCCCCGGATGTAAACATTGCGCCGCGTGGATCCCCGAGCTCTTCTCCCCACCCATCCCACCACCGAACCCGCCCTCTCCGCACCCTGTTCATTCCTCGCCCGAAACCACATTCCAGTCGCCTGCTTCACGCGATTCCATCTATATCCACCATCATGTCTACCTCCTGGCTGCAGCGCAAGCGCAAAGGCGAGCTGATAGAGCTCGCGCAAAAGGCCAACCTGCCCGAGTATGTGTTTACATGGCGTGTCTTGCGCGTTGGAGGGCGATTTATGCTAATAAACCTCACAGTGCCGACGGACTGCTCAAGGACGACCTGGTCGATGCTCTCTACGCCCATCTCGAGTCCAACGAGACCACCTTTGGTAAACAGACCACCTTTGCCGACTTCTACGGACGCACCGGGTCGCCCATCAAGCGCGAGCGCGCGTCGCCCGATGCTCTTGCTGTCGCGAAGCCGCGCAGACGCCAGACCAAAGTCTTCGAGAACGCGGAGCCGTAAGTCGGCTTCTCCCCCCACGCGTTACGCGCCGGGACTGACACACTGGTAATAGTGAGGAACCTGCCTCCGCAACAGCCCTCACAACGCGCACGCCTCGCGCCGTTTCCCGCGTGACATCGCGCATCTCCCAGGTCGACATCCCCGCGTCCCCCGCTCAGCTCGCCAATGCCGCGGACCAGCAGATTCAGGTAGCAAAGGCCAAGGCAGTGGAGCTCTGGGCGAAGACACGCATCGACGAGGCCATTGAGTTCCTCCGCGAGAATGTGAGCTCCGTGGCCGCCATCCAGTCGGCGCTCTTCATCTTCGAGGCAAGCATCCTGCAATGGAAGACGCTGGCGACACAGACCGTCGACACCCCCCAATACGCGAAGCCATACGTGAACACTTTCCCCATCCCAGACCTCACGAAGCTCTTGATGAGCGAATTCTGGGCTCCCGCTACTCTCTGGTCGCTCACCAGCCTATTCTTCCCCCTGCTTGTCAGCTACCTCTTCAACCTGACGCAGCGCACCAACACGCGTCACAAGACCTCAAGTCGCGTGTACGCCGTGGACCCGCTCACCTTTAACATCGTCAAGGCCCTGTTCGCATACTGGACATTTGCCCCGACGACGGAGGCCTTGACAGCAGAGAAGAAGGTTGCCGTGTGGAACAGCTGGGGCCCGTTCGGAGCCGAAACCGTCCAGACGGTCGCTACGAATGTTCCTGGTGGGTACTACGGCCTTCAGATCAGCGCATTTATTGGTATCGTGATCAGCTTGTACGATGCTGCTCTCAAGAAGTAGCATACCATGATGCACGGGCCACGTGTTACAGGCAACGACAACGAGCTTGATGAGAAACCGACGGGATCGATTGTATCTACGCTGGCGTTTTGGGTCTAATCCCTGGTTTTGGTTCGCTTGCTTCTTGGGTTTGAGTTGGATTCCCAGATCCAGCGTTGGATGGGATCGGGAAGGCGTTCGAGGCGTTGCAACATATCGCCTGGCGAGGTTGGCTGTCCTGGCGGCTTGCGGTTGGGTATTATTATATGTTGGTTTTCATGTTTGGTTATTTTTTTGAATCGCCCTACAGGGCTGTACATGTGCATCTTCATTGCTCGCTGTTCGCTGTTTATCCGGTCCGAGCATTACCGTGATTGTGCTCCGAAGCCTTCCCCGCATTTTGCTAGGGAAGTGAACTCCAGACTTTCCGTCTCCACGCGCTCTGGATCTCGACGTCGGCTTCAGATCAAGATCCGAGAGCGCGCCTTTGCCGGAAAAGTGCGTCTCCAGACGATGCTCATGATACGAGAATATCTTCGGAAGATGCTACAGTCTACGGTCTCCTCGGCATCACACAGCATGGATGACTATCGGCCCCACTGTAACTAACGACTACTGGACCTGACTTATATATTGCGTCCTCTTACACCACTCTAAACTTTACAAACCATCAAAATATAGATCCTTCCACATAAGCTTCTCTCTTGTCAAAATATGGGAGACGCACCCACACCACAACGTCTCGACATCATAATCGTAGGCGCAGGTCTCTCTGGCCTCGCAACAGCTATCCAATGCGCTCTCTCTGGTCACAATATTACCGTTCTGGAAGGGGCAAGGGAACTTGCTGAGGTATTCAGCCCCTTTTTATTCCCCTCGCAAGTCGTCCGTCCGTTGAGCCATCTCCCACATTCTCCTATACTGGTCCCAGTTCCACCGCCAACCATCAACCCCTCATATAACTCAACACTGCTACAATCTTTTTGACCGTCCCATAGATCGGCGCAGGCCTCCAACTAACCCCCAACTCCACCCGCCTCCTACAAAAATGGGGCGTGTACGAAAGACTGAGCGGCCCATGTGAACCCTCTACTTGCACAGTATACAACTACACCGGCAAAATCCTCGCCCATGAAGATTCCTTCGACAAGAATATCCACCGCAAATACAACGCCCCATTTACAGACTGCCATCGAGTGGATCTGCAACAGGCCTTGGTTGAGCGAGCGAGAGAATTAGGCGTCAAAGTCGTCCTCGATGCGAAAGTCATGGGTCTTAATTTTGGGAAAGAAAAGGCCGGAGAAGACAGCGAACCCCCCAAAGCCACCGCAGCCACCGAAAACGGGCAGTCCTTCTCAGCAGACCTCATCGTTGGCGCCGACGGTCTCTGGTCTACATGTCGCTCTGTGTTTCTCGGACGCCGCGATGCGCCTTTGCCGACGGGCGATTTGGCATTCCGCATCGTGCTTGAACTCTCGCAGATTCGGGACGAGAAGTTGCGGAAGATGGTCCAGGAGCCGGGAGTTAGGTTCTGGGTTGGGCCGGAGAGTCACGCCGTTGGGTATAGCATGCGAGGCGGGGACATGTACAACGTCGTGCTGCTCGTTCCAGATGATTTACCGGACGAAGTAGCGCGCATGGAAGGTAGTCTCGAGGAAATGCGATCGCGATTCACCGGTTGGGATCCTGTGTAAGCTCCCCTCTTCTTCTTCTTCTTCTTCTTCTTCTTCTTCTTCTTCTTCTTCTTCTTCTTCTTCTTCCTCTTCTTCCTCCTTCTCTCATTGAAGGAACTGAACAACAACTACTAACCAACCCCCAGCCTAACCCAACTCCTAAGTTGTGTCTCCAGAATCAACAAATGGAAACTGATGCACCGCGCCGAACTCCCCTCCTGGATCAACCCGCAATCCAACCTCGTCCTCGTCGGCGACGCCTGCCACCCCATGCTGCCCTACCTCGCCCAAGGCGCAAATTCCTCCATCGAAGACGGCGCCGTCCTCGGTCTCCTTCTGTCTTCCACCTCCTCCTCGCCCTTCGTTGGTAAATCCCAACTCCCTGCACGCCTGAAGCTCTTTGAGAAGTTGAGGAAGAAGAGGGGGGAAGCGATTGTCCGAGAGACATTTAAACAACGCCGCGATTTCCACCTCCCGGATGGACCGGAACAAGAAGCTCGAGACCAAATATTCGAGAAATGGTTTGGGAAAGACATTGGGGAAGCGTTTCCGAGTCGGTGGACATGTCCGGTGGTGCAAAAATGGTTATATGGGTATGATGCTGACAAGGAAGTTGAAGCTGCTTTGGCGGGTGGAGAGAAATGATAAATGATAGAGGGAGAACCAGGGGAAGGACAGGGGGAGGAGGAAGAAGATGGGGAGAGCAAAAAGAGACTTCCCAGCTGGGAATTGAACCCAGGTCGCCCGCGTGACAAGCGGGAATACTAACCACTATACTACTGAGAATGTGTGCGTTTTGCTGATAGAATAGAGCCCTGCTTGATTGACTCATATACTACATCCTCATCCCCATTATTGCAAAATTGTGAGTCAGAATGTGAGGAATTTGGAGGATGCAGGCGCGTCGACCGGCTTTTCGTTCTTCGTTTGCTTGCTTTGGAAAGAGCGTTTACAAAGACTGATGGTGCTGAGGAAGGAGTGTTTGTAAGATGGCCCAAAGGGGAAAGAGGACGGAGGGACTAAGCCAGTTTAGGAAGTGCAAGTGCCTACCAAGGACGGACGCCTAAGATGGACATGAAGTTGGAATTTGTGTGCTGTTGTCGGGGTATATCTATCTTCTGATGTACGACTCTGAATCCTGATGATTCTAACTTGGATTGATGATGGGCCAGCAACTCTCGTATTCCCGTGTAACAGCAATCCAGGCACCCGTTTCAGAGTTGCTTACTGTCATCCTTCCACCTCTCCTCATCAACCATCCTTACGTTAAAGTGTTGATCGAAATTGAAGCGGTTGCTCTTTTGAAATTCCCTCTCTGGTTACGGCACGGATACCAAATCGAGCAAACGAACGAACGAAACATGGGCGATAGCAAAAACGATACCTCGCCAGTCGACAAGGCGACCACATATATCCATCCACATGAACACATGCCAACGGCGAAACCCCCGAGTTCACATCCATGGCACCTCCTGAGAATCCCCTCCCTCACATCCCACCAAAAGCACAATCTCATCATATACATACTTTCCTGGACGTACAACTATGCAATCTACGCCGTGTACGGCATACCAGAGGGTGGCTGGGAGCTGATTTTCTATTGCCTGTCGATGATGTGGGCAACTGGATGGACGGCTGTGGCGCTGACATGGGGATTGTACAATATGTGGAGAGGGGGAGGAATGGAGATGGAGATGGAGGAAAGGGGGGTTCAAGATGAGGGGTGGGATGATAAGAAGGGCAGAGAAAAGGATAGGTCTATGTTGAGAGCTTAGGTGGTAGCTTTAGGGTTGCCGACGGTATCGGTAGTTGGGCGGATAGCGTGGGTGTTGTGTTGAGGGGGAGGGGTGGGGATGGCAGGGACAAAGGTCGAAAGAAGCGAATGAGATGGATTGGATTGGATTGGTTGATATTTTCGTCTTGTGTAGCTATATACAGACCTCCCATAGGGTATAAAAGACGTGCTGAGTACAATCATGTAATTATAAGGGTAGTTTATATTTTTAGCTACTAAAGCTAAAGTATAGGCCTACCCTATAACATCCTTCTACTAGTTAAAGATCCCTTACTATATTATACTAT
Organism: Amniculicola lignicola CBS 123094; assembly: GCA_010015725.1. NCBI lineage: Eukaryota > Fungi > Ascomycota > Dothideomycetes > Pleosporales > Amniculicolaceae > Amniculicola > Amniculicola lignicola. Next base: position 58,363 of record ML977609.1, on the reverse strand, counting down.
CCTTCTTCCCTAGACTAGTAATCTATATCTAGACTAATACTATACTATTAAGAGAGTATAATAAGGTAATTATAAAGTATATTATAGTAGGTAATTTAGATTATAGTAATATATATATATATATTAAGATAAATCCTTAAGGAGCCCTTAAGGATATATCTAAGAATATATAGGATAGGTTAGGTAACTAGAGCTAGTCTTAGCTTAGGGTACCTCTAAGGGTAATCTATAGGATCTCTATTAGAGCCTATATAGAAATATCCCTAATAGTAATTATCTATATATAGTATAACTATCTCTTATATCCTTAAGAGTAAAACCTTAAAAGGGAAACCTCTTAAGGTTTAAATAGGTAGTATAGGTATAGGTACTAGGTATCTAGTAATAGTAGTAGTTATATAGAGAGTAGAATAGCTCTATATTAATATTAATACTTATAGCTAGTAAGTATATAAATTTAGTACTAGGGTCCTATAGTACTACCCCTATCTCCTACTATATTCTTTATTATTATTCTTATTCTAAATAAAAAACTTAATATATATCGGCTACTTACAGAGTTTTTACCTTATAAAGAGATAGAAAAGCTATAATAAGGTAGTATATATAAACTAACACCTATAGTAAAAGAAGGATATTGGAAATTAAGTTTAAATAAGAGTATAGAGGTGTTCTATCAAGAAAACTGATGAAATTCAACCTTTGGGTTGCCTACAAAAGTTGGTGTTCGGTGCAAATGAGATGGTAGGAGTACGAGCGGTGGATTGAAGATGAGGCTGGTAATTAACTCTCCTCGCATGATGTATATGTTGTATAACCTCAAGGCAGCTACCCGAACATTCGGAAAACGTTGTGGGTCTGCTGGGAAGGAAGAGATGTAGAGGTGAGAGATGATAAATTCGCGACAACGGTGGTCAATGGTAGGAATGGTGGGATAGTGGATCCTCCATTGAGGCGGGTGGAAGATGAATAAGGGCCCGGTTTGGGAGGACGAGCAATGTGGGATGGTGAAAAGGGGGAAAACCAAGTAAGCAGGAGAGGAAGGGTGTATGAATGAGGTCGGACAAAACAGTAAGTGAAGTTAGTGGGGCAAGAGGGAAATTAGGAGGAATTGCCGTGCTGCGGCAAGCAGTATGGACTTTGGGTAATTGTAGCAGGGATTCACAGAACCTCCATTCCTAGATGTACCACAATATTTATACATATTATACTTCTTGCAAAGTAGGAACCAACATGTCAGAGTGTCAGAGAATACCCCCCTCCTGAGGGATGGGCGAATTCGCCCAGTCCATCGCCGCATGCTCATTCGCCCACTCCAACAACGCGTCGTAATCCGTGCATTCATGCTCCGAGCCCTCGCCAGGCCCTTCTTCTGTCTTGCCCTCCAAGGTCGTGTCAGCCGCACACATGATGCCCTGCCGGAGATAGTTGAAGCAATGCGCCGAATGATGCGCAACCTCCTCATCCAACGCAATCCCGCCATAGCCCTGTTGGAAGTGTTCGGCAAGGTACGATAGGCAGTGGAGTTGGTGGAAGGAGGACATCATGTAGCCCGGTCCTTCTTTACGCCGGTCGACTTGAATTTGGTAGGGCTCTGGGAGATTATATTTCTGGGGATCGTTGATTACGACGTAGCCTCGACTTTCTAGACCTGAGGTTAAATTTGTTTGGTTGCATAGGGGCTGTAATCATCGCAGAAAGTATGAGGGTAGTCTTACTTGTGCTGAGTGGAAGCCAAGAGTGAAGTGTTTGCAGCGTAGTTGTTTCGTTTAGAAACATGTCTTTGCGCGTATATTGGGGATCACTGAAGAATTTGTATATCTTTCGTGGGACTATAAAGAATGTTGGTCAGACTATTCAGGCGGTTTCTCTGCAGTATCTGCGTTATTGACGTACGTCGAGGTACCGGGGTTTTCCTGATGGTTTCTCTCGTTAGTGTCGAGTGAGAGGACAGCAGAAAAACTATCGTCACAGCCATCGCGGCGTCGAGAAGTATCCGCAGATACCACATCGCCCCTCTCCTCCGCGGACTCCGCATTTCCGGCACAGATGTCGACGCATCTTCGCTTGCTCTGGTGTGGGAGAGGAAGGCCTCTCCTTCCTCGCTAGGCTCGTTTTCCTTGTGAACCATGATGTTAGAGGCGCAGAAAGCCTAGTTATGATGGTCGTATGACATGGAGTCAGAGATGTATTGACGCATGTCGTGAAGTTGAAGAGGTGGTCTTGGAAGACCCTTTAGGCTGATGTGGGTACATCGCGCTTGAGTGCTTCCTAAAGTGGGTGACGCGCGTGTGAAATAGATGAAACCGCGTCTGTGATATTAGATTAGCGTGCTGAGTGTACTACAGCATATAAATGTGAAAGGAACGAATAACTTCTTTCCAGCGCGATGGTATTGCGAGGTCGATTAGACAGCAATGACTCAACAAATACGAGGTATTGAGTGGCAAACGTCAACTTCGCCTTCTCACTCGCAACATAAAACGGCTATCTTTGCAGTCATGACCTTCATTCTAACTCGCGAACTTTGAGCTTTAGGCCTTTTACGTTCAATTAGCCGCTTAATTAGCGCACTGATCAACACATTCGCTTTACCTAATTACACTCGTTACAACTTAACACTTTTAAGAAGCTGCTACATTCGCTTGCATCACTGCCCCCAGCCCAATCTCATTGCAAAACCAAGACTATGCCAGACACCAAAGCTTTCCCAGTAATTACCATCCATCCCACTACCCCACCTCCGTCGAACTCTCTCCTCACGCCCCTCCACCGCCTCAAAAACAACCTCAAAACTCTTCGTATCCGGTACATCCTCGTTGGAGTCCTCTACGGCTTGACATACAACTACACTTTCTCCGACACCCAGGATAGTATTGGAACTTGGGTATTCTGGTTTCTGGGGGCGATAGGGTCGTGGATATGTTTTGCGGCGCTAGAGAGTATGGTGAGACAGAGGTGTGGAGATGGAGGGGGAATGGTCAGAGTTCAGTGGTGGGAAAGAGGGAGGGAGGAGGGAGGAATGGTTTAGGGTGATTGAGGGGATGGGGCTTGAGTCTGGAGTTGTGACTTGTCAGGGGAGTTCTTGCACATTTGAGGTCCATCTCTTGTTGCGAGGGGTTATCGAGTTTTCAAAGTTTCGTACATAGGGTATGTATGATGGCTCCGATGTCTACTTGATGGAATGAGATAGGGAAGCCCACCTTAATCTCACCTCCCATCATGTTGCGGGTCCTTTGCATTGAGACTTTCATCGTACTCGATTTTGACTTCCCTTTCCACGCCTTTTTTGTCCACCGTAAGTGCACAGTTCTTCGTAATGAGATGCCACTCTTTCTTGTCGTACGTAGTAGGCTCACTGGCCACTATCGTATGCTTCCCGATCTTATCTTCCACTCCGAATATCGACTGTTCATTCACTATGTCCTCACCGTCTGGATGTCCGGGATACTTCCCGTTCAAGGTTCGGCCTGCAAATTCAGACCAGTAAAGGGAAGGGGGCTGCTGAGTGGCGTGGTTCCGGAAACGGATCGAGACGAGTTGGTGGCCATCAGTAGTGCAGAAATTGAGGGAGTTTGGTGTACGGTTGTTTCCCATTGTGGTTTTCTGGAGCTCCATGATTTGGATTACTGTCTTGACCATTGCAGACAGCATCTCATCCAACGGATACGTCTTCTCCCACGTGAACTTGTCACCATTGTTTGTCAAGTTCGTCATATACAACGCTGCAGCGTGCTCCGAGTCCGTGGATCCTAGGATGTTGCAGTATGAATCAAAGGACAAGCGATCCGTCAGCTCACGGCGAATACTTTGAAAGCTTGAAACAACCCCATTATGCATGAAAACGTGCTTGCCAAAGACGAACGGGTGCGAGTTCACTTGCGTGGTCACGCTCCCACTGCTAGCCCTTATATGTGCAAAAACACATCGTGTCTCCGTGTTCTCGCACAAGCTCCGAAAGTTGAAGTCGTTGATTGGAGGCGATTGGGACTTGTATAATGCTGGGCGTACACCTTCGACGTGCTTGATGTAGCTTGCTGCGGCGCTGGTGTACCAGGCCACCCCTAAGCCGTCCATGTTCAGTAGTGAGTTTCGTAGTTTGAGCAGAGCGTCTGGGGAGTCGTCGAGGTCCTTGTCGTGGTGATGAGGCAGGAGATTGGGGAGGTAATGTTCGGAACATTGTTTACTGATACTGTTGGCAGGCGTGATAAGGACATCGGAGAGAAGGCAGGGCTCAATAGGGGAGATGTAAGCGAACCAGCGACACATGTCGAAAGTGATTTAGATGTGCTTTTTTCGTTCTAAGATACTCTAGAGAAGATGTGGATATGTTTGAGGAGAGCCTTGTGTATTATAACAGGTGCTTTGATTCTAGGACCAGAGGGCGTATGCCGATTTTGAAAGCTGCAGTTGGTCCGTTCGGTCGAATGTGCGAAACCGATATGTGACTCGGCATCTAGGTGGGTAGGTGGAAGAAACAAGCGGAGAATGGTGGTAGTGAACAACTATTTTTCGGGTAAGCATTGTTGTGGCATCGATCAAGATATGTAGAAGAGTTGCCAAGCAATCTAGACAGGTGATAGGGCCTCGTGAGGATGTTGATGCAACAAGAGGGCACGTGTTAGCACATCTGGGAGGGGCGATGAGCGGGGCAATTCGCTTATGTCATCACATATCACCACTAGACTTCCGGTGTCTTCTCCCAGTGCACCCCACGATATCCCGAAGCTTGGCGGCTGCAAGTGGCATTTGACCTTATCAGAAATGGGCAACGGTTTGCAGATCATCGAGGGCACTGGCGCCTGATACATTTCGTTTTCACCTCCAGAAGAACATGGATCCCTATATTCTAAGATCATTATACGTGAAAAGACATTCTTTTATATATCCTTTTTCTCATGGATCAAAACTGCATGTTCCGTTAGAGTTGAAAAGTTGGTGTAGCCTTGACATGCAGCATAGTCGCAGCTGAACCAATGAAACAAAATGGTCGCTGTTTCGGTATTCTATTGAGGCTGTGGAAACTGTATGTTCTTGTCTCAGCCTTATGAGAGCAGTGCGTCCTAGGTAGTAGGACAAAATACTCTGTACTCCTTCACGATGCTTTCACACGCATATCACCACATACTCCTCGTAATCTGGTGTCTGGCACGAATTATTCAAGCCCAGGTAGACTCCCTCTCGACCGCTGTCATGCCAAACTCCCCAACGCCCTCCCTAACGACGACCGTTAATTCCCAACATTCAAACACACCAGAAATTCTGGTAGGGCCAACGAACACACCCATCCCAGTCCAAAATGGCATCAGCAAGGGGGCGATAACAGGTGCCGTAATCGGTGGAGTCTTTGCGAGTGTTCTGATAGCCATGGCTGGTTTCTTGATCTATCGGCGACGCAGAATCGCGAACGCATACGCGGAAGGTGGTGTGTATGCCGCCATCAGGATAGGCGTCTTATCGAAGAAGGAAATAGCAGAGGCGAACCTTCGAGCAAACGAGCCATGGGTAACAGCTTCGATGGACAACTTGGAGAGCCCAATAAAACACCTGGGGGTTGCTGAGCAGGCGAAGAGAGGTCACCGACAAGATGAAGGAGAACAGGAAGAATGGATGCGGTACGAACCGATCCTGGGCCCTTTGAATGACCAGAACTCCGAAGGGTATGGAAACGGCGACGGGAAAAACGGGTTATCACCATCCTAGGTGGTTTCGGGCCAACAGAAAGCCATGCTAGCTCAAAGTTCGGAATGGAAACCAACATTACAGCGCCTTCCAATCTCTGGCATGGCAAGTGGTATTAATTCATGGGAAAAACGATACGTCAAAGGGTGTCTTTTCACATATAATGAGCTTAGATCATAGGGATTGATACCCTCCTCATGTCCTATCACAAGTGAAAAGGTGCTGCAATGTGGGGAGTTAGAAGTACGGAGCTGTTCGCCGGAGTATTCTTGAATGACTCATTTCTCTAGTTATTAATGTCAACACATAAACCGGGGACGCAAAATGGGTGGCCTCGGACCGTCCCTTCGCGGATCGGTTGGCGTCGGACAAGGAAAAAAGAGACAAATTTCAAAACTGACCTCACCCCTTCACGCCAACTCTTCCTCACTCTTCACTCCTCACTCTTCGCCCTCTCCTCCTTTTATATCCTTTGCAGGTTGAAAAATCATCAAAATCGTCGCTTTGTTCGGTGGGACCTCGGCTCCAGGGTGTGAGTGGATCGCCACATTGGCCGATTTGTGTTTAGCGTGGCTCTTTCTCCAACAAGGCATCTCGACGGTTGGATTGATGGACGCCGAATCAGTCGTACTTGTTCTGTAAGCGTCCAGTGTTGACGCATCACAGTCTCGCACTCGACATCAATATCAACATTGCAGATAGCACGCTTTGAATTCCTCATTCATTTGCAGGATCCTTCACGAGCACGCCCTTAACCGTAACGCGGGATACGATTTCCTAGTTCCCCCGCCTCCAAGATCCTAGTCTGTAGGGTGACATTGGCAAATGCACGGCGCCTGTTCACGCAACCTTCACGCAACCCTATTCGGAGCCTGCCGAACATGATCCATACCATACGGCACACGAGTAAGGCGTCCAGGCCATACGGGCACCAGCAATCTTGCGCTGAGACTTTCACGGCAGGCTCAAGCTCTGATTTGTGCTTCAATGCGCCTCATTGGCTTTCCTTACCGGTTGGGTGTAAAAACAGACCAGTAAATCTTCAAAGTTGCGGCTTTGCCGCATAGAATTCCAAAACCCCACTGGGAGGATCGTTGACACATGGTTTCGCCAAACGGGCCACGATCTAGAAGCGGGAAACTGCAGGAAACTCTCCGCATCATCATAGAGGGCTCTTCACATCGCATGGAGCGCTGGAAGCGGATAACGATTTGAATGGCTGGAGTCATGTGCCGTCATCGTCTCCAAGTCGTTGACCTGGGCGGCTGCTCTCCAAGACAACCGTCGTGAGCTGGTCCGCCCACCTTGCGCTATCTCAGAAGACGAGATCGTACCCCGCCACAAAAGAACCAAGGACAAGCGGCGCCCTAATCCATGTTTGCGTTAGGCTTGAATATTGCCCCCTTGCACCCGCTAGGCTCGACTCGTCGTAGCTACAGAGGCTCTTTGCCTAGGATCCACACCAAAACACTGGGTTCTGGAGAGTGAGCCGTCATCTGCGGGTGTATAAAGACTGCCGATTATTGCACTGGACGGGTGGCGGTCAGGGCTCGTTTCATTTCCCCACGCCTCTCTTATCAATTCACGCATTTGGGCATTTCACCCAGAGGTAACTGGACTATCTCACTCGGCCTGCGAACACTTAAGTGCTTCCATGCAACACACTTGACGTACCCACGCGACACAATTGTGGTGCATCCTCACTTCCCTTGCGACGTACGGTGCCCAAGCAACACGTCTAAGTCCATATCCTCAAGCGAAATAGTCCCACGTCAACATCCTCAGGCGACGGACTCCAAGGTCGACACCCTCAAGCAACACATCAGAACTCGCCATCCAGAAGCAACATCACCCACTGCAACCATGGACGTTGGCGAGACCAAGAAGGTCAAGGAATCCAATGGATCCGCTCAAGGATCAGGCGATGATGACTTCCAACAAGGCCATGTAGTCGACAACGCGGATGATCTGCAGAGACATCTTGGAAACCGTCAGATTCAACTGATTGCAATCGGTGGCTCGATAGGAACCGCACTTTTCGTGTCCATTGGCGGTGCTCTTAACAAGGTACTTTCTTGCCCCAACGCGAATATCACACATTTGTTTTTTCCCATGGGGCATTGCGATTCAATGAATGTTCTTCGGCAATTGAGCATGATAGCCTTCAGGAGAAGGCGCAGACTTCTCATCTTTTTGTTCCGCTGAAAAGAAGCCTCCCCAAACTGGGCCACCACCAGCCACATGCATCCCTTTGTAACCATTCACTAACTGCTTGGCTAGGGAGGACCAGGAGGCATGTTTCTAGCCTACACCCTTTATTCGTGTTTCATAGGTCTCGTTAATAAGTACGAAACTCATCACTGTACTGACACTGTATGCTGATATCATCTAGCTGCATTGCCGAGATGACTGTGCTGCAGCCCGTCTCCGGTGGTTTTGTGCGTCTTGCAGGTCACTGGGTCGACGAGGCTTTTGGTGAGCCAAGATCAGAGTCCTCTTTCTCCGCAGAACGTTGCTAATTCTGCAGGTTTCATGGCTGGATGGAACTTCTTTTTCTACGAAGCCTTGCTCATCCCTTTTGAGATTACGGCTCTCAATCTGGTTCTTTCATTCTGGAGAGATGATATTCCAGTCGCTGCCGTCTGCGCTGCATGTATTGTACTTTACGGGTAGGTCCATCTGGCTTCTCTCCTTTGATTGTGAATGTATCAACATCGCCAACTCTGGACTCTCTCGGCTAATGTTCGCACAGATTGATCAACGTCCTTGCTGTTAAAGCTTATGGTGAAGCCGAATTTTGGTTGTCTGGTGGAAAGGTCATCTTGATCTTCATGCTGGTGAGCCCTCACAGGCCCGATCGAAGGAATGAACCAGCACTAACGCGAAAAAGTTTTCATTTACCTTTGTAACTATGGTCGGCGGAAATCCCCAGCACGATGCGTATGGCTTTCGTTATTGGAAAAATCCGGGTGGTTTCGCGGAGTATCTCTCCACTGGCAACCTTGGACGCTTTGGTACGTCCACACCCCTATCCCAACCACCACCCACAACACTAACAGCCACAACAGAGGGATTCCTCGGTGCCCTCTGGGCAGCAAGCTTCTGTATCGTCGGCCCCGAATATATATCGATGGTGGCAGGAGAAGCAAAGCGACCACGCATCTACATTAAGTCTGCCTTCAAGACCGTCTACTGGCGATTCGGGATCTTTTTCATCCTAGGCGCTCTCTGCTGTGGCATAGTCATCCCCCACAATGACCCCACTCTTGTAAGTCAAGTTCCCGTGCAAATAGCGTCTACTAACGTCTTAGGTCGCTATTCTGGGTGGTGATTCCGGAGGGGCCGGTACCGCAGCGGCCTCCCCATACGTCATTGCTATGAAGAACATGGCCATCCCCGTTCTTCCCCACATCACAAACGCCCTCCTGGTCACGAGCATTTTTTCTGCTGGAAACACTTATACCTACTGCGCAACGCGGTCCTTGTACGGGCTTGCTGTTGAGGGCCGGGCTCCGAAGCTCCTCAAAAAGTGCACACGCAATGGTGTTCCCATCTATTGTTTCGCGATTACCATGGTTTTTCCGGTCTTATCCTTCTTGTCAGTCTCGAGTGGCTCCGCAAAAGTCCTCACTTGGCTTGTCAACTTGATCACAGCCGGTGGACTGATCGACTTCATTGTCATGTGTGTTACCTATATCGCCTTCTACAATGCCTGCAAGGCCCAAGGAATCGATCGCAGGACCCTCCCATACACTGGCTGGTTCCAGCCATACTGTGCATATATCGCGCTGGTCTGGCTTGTGTGCATTATCTTTGCATACGGATACTCGACCTTCCTTCCAGGCGCCTTCACGGTTGACTCCTTTTTCTCATACTATACCATGGTTGGTGTTGCTCCGATTCTCTTCGTTTTCTGGAAAGTGGTCCATCGCACTAAGTTTGTCCGCTCCAAGGACGCCGACCTGGTTTGGAATGCTCCTCTGATCGATGTTTACGAAGCATCCTTCCTTACGCCACCTGTTGGATTCTGGACAGAAATGTTGCAACTGATCGGGCTGAAGCGTCATGTGCCTGTCGACGAGCGGCAGGCATAAGGAGACATTCACGACTAATGAGAACAGTACATGTCGGATCAAGGAGAATGGGACAGGGTGGTAGAACATGGACCTTAGGTTGACTTTACACTTTCGTTAGGCGGCCTTGAACGACGCGAAGGCGACGTTGGATATCCGCACCTGATGAATCAATATGCTTTTCTCATCACTCTCGAACAGCCTCAACTTCTTCCCCGGCAACGCGAACTGGTCACACCCTTCGTCTACCCAAAGCGCCACATCATATCTCTGCAACTAAGATATAATGTTGGATCGAAATCTTCTACACCTGTTCACCTCCGGCGGGGTGTGCAGTTTTGAGTCAGGAGAAAAGGGATACGTGAAAGAATATCTTTTCACGTATAACGTAGATACTAAGCGAGCGGGCCAACCAAGCGAGTGGGCCACCTCATTAATTTTTCGCGACGCGTTGCCCCTTAACTACAATGGCTCCACCAACTGCAACTCAACAGCCCTGCAACGAAGGAGATATCTTCCTAGCTATCTCAGCAATTAATCAGAATCAGATCCAGAGCGAACGAGAGGCTGTACGGATATACAATGTCCCCCGAACAACACTACAATGACGACGCGACGGAATTGCTGCGCGACGCGATTGTGAGCCAAAGTCAAAGAAGCTCACTAAGATAGAAGAGGAGGTTATTGAGAGATATATCCTTGACCTGGATTCGCAAGGATTTGCGCCCTCTCTAGCTATTGTACAAGATATAGTGAATAAGCTGCTTGCTGAGTACACTGGTGGACAGGTTAGTAGAGACTGGCTAAAGAACTTTATCAACCGGACTGCAAGCCTCAAGATGTGATACAATCAACCGTATAATCAACAGAGAGCCCTCTATAAGGATCCTAAGACTATTAAGGCCTAGTTTAAGCTTATACAGCGCACCAAGACCCAGTATAGTATTATTAATAAGGATACCTACAACTTTGATGAAGCTGGCTTCCTAATAGGCAAGATATCATCTCATCTAGTTGTCACTGGCTCAGAGAGACGTAGCCGGCCAAAGGCTATATAGCTAGGCAATTGTGAGTGGGTCAGTGTGATCCAGGGAATCAACGCTGCTAGGTGGCTGATCCCACTGTTCATCATCTTCGCTGGCTAGTACTACCTCTCTGCTTGGTACAAGGGCAATAATATACTATACAACTGGGCTATCGCAGTTAGTGATAATGGCTGGACAACTAACAAGATAGGAGTTAAGTAGCTAAAGCACTTCATTAAGCATACAGAAGGCAGGAAGGTTAGGGCACGTCGGCTGCTCATCTTTGATAGCTATAAGAGCCACTACTTACTTAGCTTTCAAGATCTCTGCAAGGAGAATAATATCTTTATACTCTGTATACCACCTTATTTGTCACACCTCCTGCAGCCACTTGATGTGGGCTACTTCTCGCTACTGAAGCGCAGGTACGGGCATCAGATCAAGAGCCTGATCTGTGACGGCATCAATCACATCACTAAGCTCAAATTCCTACCAGCCTTCCGCGCTGCCTATAATCAGTCAACTACTAAGGATAATATCTGCGCAAGCTTCTGAGGCGCTGGCCTAGTCCTATATAATCCAGAGGCAGTAATATTAAAGCTTGATGTGAGGCTTTGTACGCCAACACCACCTGCGCCAGAGGTCACCTAATGGGAAGCTAAAACACTAAGCAATGTGCGCGAACTAGAGGCTTAATCAACATTAATTTGTGATTGGATACAGAGGCATCACAGCTTATTACCTGCCTCTATTATTGCAGCGCTTAATCAGCTCAAAAAGGGCGCTGAGGTGATAGTACACTCAGCTGTGCTTATGCACAAGTGGATTGCAAGTCTTAAGAAAGCAAATAAGGCTGCTACAGAGCGTAAAAAGCGTAAAAAGAAGCGGATCCAGAAGTGAGGCACCTTAACAAAGGCAGAGGGAGAGGATATTATTGCTTAAAGGGAGGTTGAGTAGTAGATAGAGGGGGAAACGCGTCAAGGCAAGGCCTGATCAGGTGTGAGCCGGCAGGCTTTAGCGCGCTGCACACAGTGTAGAGAGACTGGCCATAACTCATGAACCTGCCAGAAGCGTACTGTAGATACTGCTTAATCTAGGATAGCAATTGTATTATACTATCTCGTTGTGTTGTTGAGATAGATTGCTGCAAAGGTTAATAAAGTTAATAAGGTGGCCCACTCGCTTGGTTGGCCCGCTCGCTTAGTATCTACGTTAATGAGCTCAGAATATAGGGATTCATGTTTGGAGGCGAAGAGGTGCTGTATGGAAATCTCAGAGGGATAATCACTTGTTTCAGTATCGGTCTCCTTGGCCGCACTGAAGACTAACGAGTGCGATCAAGGCTTCGACTGTTGTTCGATCGATACTGCACAGCGCCATTTTACTTTTTCCCAGAGCGCCAACATAACCGTTGCCCAAGACCCAAGAGCGCCAACACGACGCCCAACCCCAGCGACGCGATTCGATACGACGCGCGAATGCGAACAACACACCGAAGGCTGGCTACGGTTCGGTCTCGCTCCAGACTCCCCTACAAAGCCCTTGTTCAAAAAGGCAACGACATCCCTTGCTGATAGTGATTGCAACCTCAGCCTCACCGTAACTGGGTAGTTCGCAACGCTAAAGAGCTTATTTCACTGCGGGGGCATGCCGCATGTGGTGGCGCAAACGGAGCACTCCACCCTCAGCCTTCCCTGTCCGCCACACGATGAGGAACAATTTACCCAAACATGTTTAGAGGGCTTGGAGAGATACCTTGTCAACGGGAGGGTATCTCAACGCTGCGATTCGAGTTGTTGGTGGCTCGTGAATACATCATCGAGCACTCTCCGAATTTAAGCCGAGAATTGGCAATTTCTCGCGACATTGAGAAGACCATCCTCGTTGCTGCTCGACACGAGAGAATAGAAACTGGCCGCCACGCTTGAGACCGTATACCCTCTTCCCCGAAGCACTACCCGATAGAGGAAACTCTTTCAATTCGGCAAATACCTGCTCTAATCTTAGGAGCGTGTATGGAGTTCTTGTCCAGTCTCATGGTCACGCGACTGCACTCCGGACTCTCTCCGGCCATCCCGAAGTCTTGTCACCATGAATCTTTCCTCCGCGAACAACTCTTTAGCGAATTGGTGTTGTGGTACCACCTCGTGGCTACCACAAGATAAGCATCGATGCTTTGATCGACAACTCCGTGCGCAACACTAGCTCAGAAGCCCGTATCTATCGCTTGTTATCAAGAACCTCCAGCTGAGCCGAGCATTGCGCGCTTTATATTCAAATCTCACACCGCATCATCCGGGCTTATTTCCTCAAAGAAGTATCTTGGTCGAGTCAAGCTTATTCACCGTCATCCATATCCACGTGAGACTTATCATCTGGAACCCTGGTTACTGGTACCCTCGGCTCTGACAAAATACCTGCTGTGCATATCTGGGGTGCATGTCCCATCCGACCCTGGGTCCTAGGGAGATGGTGGAGAAGTGCTGAAAAGAATGCGGTCAAGTTGCGCCTTACCACTTCATAGATCATGAGATTTAAAGAGAGAGAGCATAATCATAGGTAAGCGGATCGTCCCTACCTTTCTGGAATCTGACTTCTTTCCCCGTGTGCTGTTGTGAGATTTCAGCCTTCCATGCTTTGACTTTGGAGGGAATTTGGGCTCTCGTGTTCCAGTCATGGAAACTTCACTGGGCTTGGCATACAGGCAAGACGTCGAGGTTACAACTTTTTTAGAAGAGAATTTTGCTTTACCAAAAGGCTTTACAAAGACACATATATAGTATAGAGAGTAATAAGTATAGATTCACACAGTATTAGGCACTCTACCTAGTACTAATCCTAATAATAATTAAGTAGAGCTTTTATATAATTAACGCGTATATAGCTAAGAAGCTGAATTAATTCCTAAAACCTAGAGATAAACTATAGTTAATATATAGAGATTATTAAGAGTCTTCCTTAACTAACTAAAGTAGCTATCCTAATATATATAAAGTAAAGATAAAATACTACTACTATCTACTATACTAAAATATCTCTTTACTATACTACTAAGATAGATACTACTACTAGTAAGCTTATATACCTAGCCCTTTTAAGGCCTAATAACCCTATAAATATATACTATATAATTAGCTCCTTTAATCTCCTTAAGATAATAAATATAAACCTCTATAGCTATAAGTATAACCTTAAAGCTTTTAACCTCTTAAATTATAAGAGCCTCCTTAGTATTACTATACTAGGAAATTATAATAGGTAAGCCCTAATATAGTACTATAGAAGGTACTAATATAAGATAAATAACTATAGAGGAGGAGAAGTAGAAGAAGGTATAGCCTTCTTATACTTATCCTCTACTTATCTAACTTAGCCCTAATTAGTACTACTTTAGTACTACTTTAGTACTATACCTCTATAGGTATAGGTAAAGCCTAAGCCTATAATAGAAATAACTAATAATAGATTAAGGTTTTTATTTATAGCTTCTAGCTCCTCTAAGATCTAGATCTCCTAGGGTAGAATAGAGACTTTATTACTAAGTAAGAAGAGTAACTCTAGATACTATAAGATAAGCTAGAAGTAGGTAAGAGCTTAGATCCTATAGAGGAAGAGCTAGTTATTAGTATTAGGGAGGAGGGAGAGAGAGTATAGTAGCTTTAGGAGCTACTTATATTAATTAATTATATTTATATAATAGGTTAAAAAGTAACTAGGGGCTTATATAGAT
>ML977609.1:0-43833 GCA_010015725.1 Amniculicola lignicola CBS 123094 | reverse complement strand
AGTTAATATTAAATGTTGAGAAAAGGCGCTAAGAGATTTCCTAGTTAGTTAGCAACGGAATCAATTAACTTTCACTATACAAGCTTCACACAGTACAAGTTCACACATTAGGTCCCCTCGAAAAGGGAGAGGTCACAACTTATCAGAAGTCGTTCGACATTCTGGTCTTACAACTGGAGGTAGACACACATACTTCGGGCGCGACAAATAATTCCGGTGTTGGTGCGCGGACATCCATGAAATGAGTACCCTATTTCGATCTCCATCGTCTTGACCTACCGCATGGCCCTATGGAGCACCCATGGAACCAATTATTCTCTCAATATCGCGGGGCTCATTTGGATTGCTCACACAAGGCTGAAAAGACCATCGGTAAGGCAAGCGATGGGTGCAAGATGTGAGGCTGAGAGTTGCCTATTACTGACGTGGCTCCATACATACACATACATACACCGCCACAATGCCTCGCACATCTCATTTCAACAAAATTTCTCTCCGCCTACTCATGGGCTTCTTTTCGCTGTCAGTCTATATTTTGCCTATCGGTCATCTACCAGATTGAATGCCTCATTCCAATCAAAATTGTTCAATAATGACGCTTGTCACGCAGCTCTCCACTGGCGCACGTACACCCGACCCAGCAGTGAACGACGACTGTCAGACATTGGGCAATTGCAACCTTGCCGTGGATACTACCAATGACTCTGATCCTACCCCTCAAATCGAACTGACAACCTCATCTTCTCCACCTTCTACGAGACCAACATCCTCAGCGACATCATCTCCAACCACAACCGTATCATCTCTAACGATAGAGGCGGTACCTTCAACCCCATCTTCACCACCAGTTCAAACACGAAGATGGAGCTATTCCACAATCTTCGGCTGGCTCATAGCAATAGTCATGGGCGCCGTGACCATCAAGATTGGCCTTGATTCTGTTTATGCGCAGAACCTCAGTAACGAGATGTCGAAATACAACATTTGTGCTGACCATCCGGTATGGGCGTCTTCCTATCTTCGGTTTTGTACAGTGGCTGATCAATTAGAATATACGGGACTCCCCCGGATGCAGAAAAGCAATGAACCATGCTTTGCATGCTCTGGATGTCGGGAGGCGCCATGTGCGGCGGATTCAGAGCACCATATGGCACAAATATATCAACACCGGAATAGTGAGCGGTTTCCTTGGGACCTCTGAAGGCCCGTCGTATCAACTACTTGACTCGAAGACATCGGGACCATCTCTCACTGGGAGACGCTGTGGTATGGGTGGATGGGAAATCATGCTCTGGTCCGCCACGACCGCCTGCCCTGGTCTCATTTTACCAGAGCGTCGTTCGCGCAGGTATTCTGTCTTCGAAAGCCCACGTCGGGTCTTCTTAGGCTTGTTCGCTGCTGTGGTATTTTCGGGCAATCACTGTCGTACCATGCCCAGTCCAGATTCTATATGGCCCAAGGATTTTAGCGCTCTTATTTTATTGCTTCTAAAGCTTTATTTAATAAAGGGTGGTATTGACTCATCCGCCATGATCCTGTCGCGGGTGGCCGACTACAGATGGTATGTCGGAGCATTCATCGGGTGTTTGGAGAGTCTAGTAGCTGACATGTCCACTTTTGCTTAGGATCTTACCCATGCATACACCGAGAACTACCTATGCTCGCTTTCTTCACTCTTTCCGTTAAACTATCTCAAGATCTCGGAAATCTGCAGGAAAAAGGTCAAGTCACAATTGAGGTTTGTTCCGCCAGCATATGCTTATTATTCAAAGGTTTAGCAAGTAAAAAGGGGGTGCATGGTTCGGTACGTGTCTGCTATATAAGATACAGTCAGGTGCATTTTGCGTGTCTTGGGTATGCTGAAGACCGCATTCATAGACTATGTGGCGTTTGGGTCATGGTCTAGGTCGTGAAGCAGCTCCCTATATATATTCCCACCAAAAGACCAGGCTGGAGCAAGATACACAGCTATTCAAGGGAATCTAATCAGCAGTACTAGGAACTGCAATTGGAGTTGTAGACCAGGCATCTGGAAAACCACATCACAACTCCTTTGCCCGCAGTTGGTGGATCGTTCAACACTCTCACACAGAGATCCGGGTATTAGGGCAGTCTATCCGCACCAATCATCCATAATCTTGTGGTGGGTATTGCAATGTGGAGGGCATGCGAATTGAAAGTGCATCGGTTGTACGTATGTACACATGAATGATACGTCTACTCCGAACGTGTGCAGCGCCTCGGGGAGTACAAAAGACCGGCATCCCAGTCACTCTTGGAGGATTTTCTTGCAACCCCTCGTGGAACGAATCGAGGCTTTTGGGCGGCAAAACAAATTTGGCTTTCGCATTTGCAGGGATTTTGGTGTGATTGAATCGATGGATTTGTGTGCGGAGATGCACACTGCAAGCAAGGGACATGACAATTGCGGCACAGCACATTCCCATATCAAAGTCCGTAGTAAATACTTGAGTTCATAAGTGTTCTGGAGAATAGAACGAAGTCACATAGACATCAAATAATCTTGTACACTGGTTCTGCGAATCCCCGTCTACCACCACATCTGTCATCTTTCAAGAACTGATTCAACCAGAGGGGCTACCATGGGACGCACGTCTTCGGAAGAGTATCTAGGAAGAACAGCCATCATAATTAGTGCTGTCGCAGGGGCACTAGCTGTCATTGCTGTTGGGCTCCGAGTTTGGTCACGGAAGTTGATAAGAGCAGCGTTGGACGCCAGCGACATGACTTGTGTTGGTGCACTAGTGGGTTGAATATAAAATACTTCCCTGCCTCTACTAACGGAATCAAGGTAGCCAGTCTTGTGCTAATTGCGTCTGCGGTGAACAGTAGGAGCACCGACTTTTCCATCCTTTCCTGGAGCAAGTCAGCTGACATTGATGAAGCCGTACTCCATCTTAGATCACCAGCGGAGCAGGCCCCAGAGGAGCGGCTTCGAGTTTTCTCAAAGGTAATAATGGAAAGCCTGCAATATGGTTGAAACTGAGTGATTGATAGGGTTTAATTGTTGGGTGTTTCGCCTGGACGACCAGTACGTCACTCGTTAGGATTTCCATGGGTCTTCTATATATTCGACTGTTCCCCACCCGGACCTTCATCATCGTTTGCTGGATCTTCATTTTGGAGCACGTTGCGTGTATACTTGCAACATTTATTGCTGTTCCTCTAATATGCCAACCGATGGCGTTTCATTGGGATAAGACGATTGCGGGTGGCCATTGTGGTGATTTGAAGAAATTCTATCTTTGGAACGGCCTCCAGAACCTTGTCTCTGATGTTGCGATCATCGTTTTGCCTATGTCTGTTCTATGGAAGCTTCAGCTTCCTTGGTCCAAGAGGGTTTCATTATCATTAGTTTTTGGAGTGGGAGTCGTGTACGTCTGTGTTACATTCATACTGAAAGTTCGCTGACATTTGGCCTAGTATCTGCATTATTACGATGGTGAGATCCATTGAACTGGCACGACTGAGTGCCATTGAAAACACGCACGATTATGCCACCATAGGAATTTTGTCGATTCTTGAGCCACTTCTTGGGATCGTCAATTGCACTCTTCCACTACTCCGTCCAATTGTGGTGAAGGTACAGGAGGCTACTAGAAAACTTGGAATGAACCAAAGAAAGGCCGCAATCAACAATCACACATCTACATTTCGCTCCATAGGCTCAACGCCTATGAGGTTGGGAGCCCGCGACCCATGGCCTCTGGATACCATCGGAACAAAATGTGACACGGTCACAAGATACGAAGATAGGCAAAACTGTCCGAAAGGAGAACTTGCTGAACAGCTGGCCAAATTCGACAAGGCTATTCTGGTACGGACGGATTGGAATGTCACTCATTCAAATGTTTGAGATCACTTCTCCCACGTTGTGGCTTGAAGACCCCGGTCACAGGATTGAGTTATTTCAAATCGAAGCCCGCTGTCTCGGTGTTGGGCACCGCAAATAAGTTCAGGGTTGATGTAGAGGTACGATTAGCCAACAATCTTTTGTACATTCATACAGCCTAAAATGTATTGGTGATCTCTAATGCAGTTGGTTCGTATTGCTCTCAATGTTGTAAATACAATCCCCTAAGATTCAGTTTGCATTCCGCTCTCGGGACAGCCGTGCCACTATGGAAATCCCCAATATTAACCACCACTTTCAAAGTACCTCGCCGAATTCCCAATCGGGTCCGACCTTTTGGCCTCCTTGAATTGTCAATGTCCGATGTGCTTCTTGGCTTACCAACAGCGATTCTCGTCATAGGAATCCCTTCTCCGCTTCCCCTGGTGTGAACAGAATGGAGCATTAGGTCCGTTCCTAACTCATCGAGTGTTGAAAATTTAGTGGCTTCATTATAAATATTTTGAGAGATATCTACGGATGGGGCCAAGAGAATCTGGGATCGTGGTGCTCCGGTGGTATCCAGGGAGTTTTATCCGGAGGCACAGCACGTCGATGCAAGCCGTTGAGACCTCATGATTTGGAACTGCGCTGCGGAGACAATTGCTTTGAGCTTTCCCACGCCTTACCAATACAGGGATTCAAAAAGAAGGCAAACACTTGATGCACTGCATTACTAGCCATTGGGAACTGTACTGGTATATCATACACGTCTGGTTGTCCCATCAGTTCCTACCCCTCATGGTGGGTTCACTTTAAACTGAAGTCAAGTACACTTCCAGACATTACATGAGAATTAGAATGCTGTGATTTGAACAAATGTCCAGGGTCTCTTCAAACGAGATAGTACAAAGATAGAGAAGCGGGAAGAAACTTATACATCCCTGATGTACTAAGACAGGGATCTCTGCGGCGCGGCCCACCGCAGCACCATTCAGCCTAACCATCTCACTGAAATCCCATTCAGTACAGGCAAACTGAGTGACCGCAAACCCGATCTCCGAGCTGTCGGCCGAGCTCTCCAAACGGCAAGCCCCGCTACTAGGTATGAGGATACTGAGAGAATTCAAGACAAGGAACGGAGAAGTTAGATTAGATTGATTGCACGAAATGGCAGAGAAGGTTATGGCGCCTTGTTTACCAGGGTTTTATCAATGCCGATACAAGTAGAATATCGCTCCATATGATAGTATTGAACTCGTGCTTGGGTATTGAAAACCTGATCATACAGCTTTTATGCACGGGAGGCTCCCTCTTGGGAGGGATGATTTTGTGTGAAGGTATTGAAATTCGCTGCCCGCTGCCCTGGAATCAGAGCAAGGTATTAGGGTGAGAATGGTGTTGCCTAAACACATATCTGGAGTTCATCACCTGATGAAAGGCACCCCCAAGATTCAGTAGTCTTATACATATCTTCTCCAAAGTCGTCATCACATTCCTTGCTTATTCGTCACATATTATCATTCATAACTGGACATATCTACTACAATGGGGCTGACATCTGTTAGGCGTACTGTGCCCCCCGAATGTTGTCTCGAATATACATCATGTACGGGCTGTTGGGGTCCATACGATAGCCAGTCTGATCTCCCCCATCCCGCTGGAATCCTGCCCACCAATCCGCGACTAGTTGAGCTTGCGCCTCAAAATTGATATCCCTGAACGGCGTGCCAGCTTTCCCGTAAGTGTAGGACGAGCCGCCTTTGAGCTTGGAGCTGATGAGATCACCCAGCATCGGCGCATCCATGGAACGCTGATGGATCTGCCACGCGTGACAGAGCTCGTGGATGAAGGTGTGAGACTTTGGTGGAATACTGAAGGTGCGAGATCCTGATGGAGTCTCCGGAGTCATCATGCCCGTCCTCACGATTGCGGGCAGTGGATCGTCGTAGCTGGCGGGGCCGATGTTAAGATAGATCTTGCCGTCCCAGCGGGGGAAGGTAAAGGCGCGGTCGCCAAGTCCAAAGACGTCGGTCACGAGGAGGTTCTCGCGAGGAGGCAGTGTGCCGCGAAACAGAACGTCGGCACATGCATACTCTTCTGGTGTGACTTGTCGAGTTCTTGATCCGGCAGAGGAGATGAGATCTGATCCTATAGCGAGCAGAGTGCCAGTCGGACCGAGCCACATCATGACACCGCCCATGACCCGAAGCCCCGGTATGATGGAGCCAGTTTGGATCAGAGAAACCGTCGCTGTGCCCACGACAATCAGAATAAGCGTGGTTCCTCCTGTTACATACCCAACCACCAACTTGATCACCAAGTTGAACACGCCTTCCACTAAATTCGTTAAGTCGCTCTCGTATATCGTGGTAAGGTCAAATCTGCCCTGTTCGTATTCTTTGAAGTTATCCCTCACTCCTGAGATATAATCGTCTATACTCCATGGATCGTCGCGCTTGTTGCGACTCACATCTCCCTTGCGTGGGCACACAATAACAGGCGCATGGCTTCCAGCTTTTGGCCAAAGATAGCCAGTGACCACATAATCGTAGCCGTCGAATCCGCTGTCGTGAGCATTTCCACGCCATCTCACGTTGCCATTTTCGGCGATGTCGATTGTAGCCGACCCACCGAGGGCGGCCAATCCACCGCTGACAATCGACCCAGTGAACGATTTGGTCCGCCCCGTGTCGTAGAAATAATGGTCAGTCAGTGCTCCAGACTTTCCAACGTAGAAGATTTCCATCGTGTTGGGTAACCTAGATACTGCTCCGATCCTTGTTGCCGGTTTGGCGGTATAAAGCGATGGCATTCGATAGCGCTTCCAAGATGTCATGCCTTCATACCAAAATGCGCCCATCACGGTTCCCTCCCAGTCTACAAACCAAATCTCCTCGGTTTTAGGGTTGCGGGAAAGCGCAGCAATGCCGTTGTGGAACGAACCAACGCCATTGGGGGCAATTTGATACCGCGTCCATGGATTGACCCCTTCGTTCCAGTGGGCGCCCTCAACTGACCGCGCTGGAGACATCCACCAGACGTTCAGTGATTTTGGATCCTTGGAATTACACGCAAGGCCGGCGAATTGTGATCTGGATGACCCATTTGGTGCGAGGTTGTAACGAGTCCATGAGCTGCCTGCGTACCAATATGCGCCATCGATAGCACCCGATTTCGAAGCCCACCATATCTCGAGCGTCTCAGGATGCCGCGCTACTCCGACGATAGAGCAAAAACTCTCAGCCGAGCCTCCAATGTCGTAGAAGCGATACCCAAGCTGTCCTTCTGCCCAGTATGCGCCTTGGATACCACCATTGGGTCCGACAAACCAAATGTCAACTACATCTGGTCTGCGCGCAACAGTTGCAATATCAGAAGCAATTGCTGCCTTTCCAATAGGAACGATTTGTTGCCGCTTCCAAGTGCTTCCAGCATACCAGTAAGCATTCTCGATGGATCCTTTTGGGCCAGCCCAATACACTTCCATGGTTTCTGGCTTCCTTGAAACCGCCGCTAGACCACCACGAGCAGTTCCAGGTGGTGAGAGTTGATATCGTTGCCAGCCGTTCCCTCCTTCGTACCAGTATGCCCCCTCCACAGCTCCACCCTTCGTGATCCACCAAGTTTCCATGGTATTTGGCAGCCGGCTGACAGAGACGATAGTCGAGATTGATTGAGGCTCGCCTTGTCCCGCAGGGAGACTGAAAGTCCTCCATGACAAAGAATCGGCAACTTCCATGATACCAAAGTAGTGAGTGAAAGATTATTGCACTTGTCACGTACTGGTGGATATCAGCTTTTAAGTATTCATCGAATTTGTTTTGGGGCCCCGCGTGCTTCAAGATGTGCAGGGCTGACAGTAACATGCAGTGTCCTCAGCCATAACCGGTCGAGACTCAAATCCCAGTCCTCTAGGGTCTTAGCGTTGCTCTTGTGTATGCGGACATGCATGGTGAAGCGAGCAGTTGTTCTGTATGCAGCCTATAAATCAAGAGAGCCAGCGCCATCGCATCCGTTCCAGGTTAACCCCGCAAATGACCATTGGTTGTTTCAGCACCTTCAAGCTATGGCATAGCTGAACAGGTAGCCGTTTGTTTGCTAGACTGTAATCACGGCCTGCGAATTCCACCGTCTGCGATAAAGCAGATAGCTCTTGTTGAGATATCCGGTTTCTCTTCTGGATTACAAAACATATACAACATCACATGATTGGGCAACCTCTTCTTCCTATCTCTAAAAGCCATAGGTTATGGCCCAATGATCTGTCTGCCGTCTTGCGTAAATTTTCAGTCTCGCTAGCATTCGCAGTGCATCCATAGAGAGGAATTTTAGAAAAGATGTTTTGATCAAGTTGAATACTGGATGTCCCTTCATGGAGACTGGTGATAATATTTCTCATCAGCAATATCAATGATATGTAAAAGTAGGTCGTGGGCGTATGGTATAGTGTTTGGTTGCCTATTGTGTTCCGTTGGAGGTGAAAACCGTCTATAGCTTTCCGGATGTCTATTCTGAATCCGTTACAGATGCGATATACATCTCGCCTATTATCCATCAAGTCTATCTTATACTAGATTCCTTGAAGGCCATGTTAACTCCTGCTGGGTATCACCGATTTTACACGCGGCTCTTCACACTGCCCTATCCATGCTCTGACCCTTGCACATCTCATAATACACGCCCCTCCTACCCAACAACTCCTTATGCGTTCCCACCTCCACAATACGTCCCCTCGCAAACACCACAATCACATCCGCATCTTTAATCGTACTCAATCTATGTGCAACAGCGATTGTTGTCCGTCCACTCTTCGCTTTCTCCAGCGCAGCTTGAACGACTTTCTCAGACTCAGTGTCTAGTGCAGATGTCGCCTCGTCTAGAAGCAAAAGACGTGGTTTCCGAATGAGCGCGCGTGCAATAGCAATACGTTGTCGCTGTCCGCCTGAGAGCTGAGTGCCACGGCTACCGACTAGCGTGTTCAAGCCTTCGGGAAGGGATGTCACGAAGTCGAAGATATTGCTCTGCCGAGCCGCCTCATCGACCTGGTCTTCTGTCACTTCGCCGCCCTCGATACCCATAGCGATGTTTTCACGAATAGAACCTTGGTAAAGAACTGGTTCCTGCTGGACGAGTGAAATGCGATTCCGATATTTGCGTGGACAGAGGGTGTCAAGGGGTCGTGAGTCGGAAGTTATAGTCCCGGAGATCGGGTCATAGAAGCGTTCGAGCAGTGCGATCATAGTAGATTTACCACAACCGGAAGCACCGACAAAGGCGACAAATTGACCAGGGCGAACATCCACGTTGATATCACTGAGAACTTTTGTGTTGGGTCGGCTTTCGTAGGCGTAGGCAAGTTCTTTGCACTCCATATGCGCTGGTCGTTTTTCACTGTCATCTCCATCATGGGGTGGTCTTGATGAATCCTCTTGTACGATAGGGGTAAGCCGTCTCAATCCGAAGACATAGTTTGCTGCCGTCTGGGCCTTGGTCATGCTGGTGGTGTATGAGAAGAAGCTTGCAGCAGCCTCACCCGAGAAGATAACGGCGATGAAGACGATGAAGAATTGAGTGGTACTGTATTCGCCGTATGAGATGAGGCGGCCACCGTACCTATAGTTGTTAGAATTTAGAAGGCTTAATGACGCTTAGCAAACATACCAGAAGCCCAACGCCATTGCCAAGAAAGAGATGGACTGCGTTAAAGAATACCAAAACATTGTCCAAACCAAGGACTTGATATCTTGTTGTACTACCCCGTGAAGTCGCTGCTGATACCGTTCGATGATATGCCGCTCCAACGCAAGTGAGGAGACAGTTCGAATTGCAGACACAGCCTCGGCAGCCAAAGACGCGCTGCTCGCGAAGAGTTTCCTAGTGTTCTCCTGCAACTTGACGTCGAGCCGGATGCGGAGGTAGCCGGAGAAAAGGACAGGTGGTAATGCTCCAAAAACAACTACGAGTCCGAGCTTCCAACCCACGACGAGAGCTAGGATAGAACTAGATACAACGTTGACGACGTTGATCACAATCAGCACAATGTTAAACCCTAACAGTTCAACAAGATTGTTAGGGTAGCCGGAGAGGTTAGACGCCAGGGCTCCAGTTGCGTTCTCCTCTTTGTCGAAAAAGGCCATGTCTTGCTTGAGAATGAGTCGAAAAATTTCATTTCGATACCTTCGCGAGACATTCTACCACCATCAGTATGCGTGAAATGATAGTTGCGGGTCCTGCTTACTTGTGCAATTATATTGCTTCCCCAGCCAATGGATGCAAAAAAGCCGAGATTGGCAAGAGCGACCACGAAAAACATAAGTGAGTAGAAGTCTCCCTGGTCTCGCGCCTTATCCGGAGCAAGCTCAAAAGCTTGGACTATCTTCGCGAAAAGAATAGCTTGTGCTGGATACGTGAAGCCTTTGGAAAATTAGCAGTGGTCGTCATAAAGGATGCGTGAATGATTACCTCCGAGCACAGCGGCAATACCCAGAACGGTGAACCACGCCCACAAGTGCCCCTGCTCACGAAAAACGATAAAGATGCACCGAATTAGGCTGTAGTTAGGTCCAACTTCCTTATCTTCATCCTTGGCGCCAGTTCCTTTCACAGACTCAACTTGAGTCTGTGTTCGCACGAGGGCAATCCTATCATTACTCTTCTCCTCATCTCTGCCGTCCTCATCACCAGAACGACCGAGGTCTTGGGCCCTCACGAGACGAGCATAGGCACCGCTCGCATCGAGCAATTCGTCGTGCGTCCCTTGTTCGACAATACCACCATCAGACATGACAGCAATGTTATCGGCGTTCCGAATGGTCGATAGTTTGTGGGCAATAACAATTGTCGTTCTTCCCGTAGAGACATTATCTAGAGCCTGTTGTACAATCTTTTCTGCCTTGGGATCTAATGCGCTTGTCGCTTCGTCGAGGAGCAAGACGGTAGGATCGGAGACTATGCTGCGGGCAATGGCTAGCCGCTGTTTCTGGCCGCCTGATAGCATCATCGCGCGCTCGCCCACTTGGGTGTTGTAGCCCTGTTCGTATCAGTTCCCGCCACCTGATTGAGTATGCAATGCTTACCTGAGGAAGTTGCTCTATGAACTCATCTGCGTATGCTGCATGGCATGCCTTTTCAACTAAAGCCTTCTGTTCCGCATCAGAAAGATTTGACTTCCCTGTGCCAACTAAGCCAAAGGCAACATTTTCGTAAACAGTTCCGCTAAACAAGACTGGTTCTTGCTGTACAAGTCGCATCTTTGTTCGAAGCCACTTCAAGTTGAGTGACCTGATATCTACGCCGTCAAGAAGAAGTTGGCCCTCAGCGTGATCATACCATCTCTCCAATAATCCGACGATGGTAGACTTGCCCGATCCGCTGGCACCAACTAGAGCAGTTGTCTTATTGGCGGGCACAGAAAGATTTAGACCCTTTAGGACAGGTATGTCTGGCCGTGCGGGATAGGCGAAATGAAGATTTTGAACTTCGATATGGCCAATGCATTCATTAGGGACAAGCCCTTCTTCTGAGAGAGGGTCAATCTCTGAAGGGCGATCAATGGTCTTGAAGAGCTCTTCTGCAGCCGATGAAGCTTTAGTGATCGCCTGGATGGCTGGCGCGATGGTGCTCATAGCCGTTGCGGCAACAATAACAGCCAGGATTACACTGCAGACTCCGTTAGTAACATGGACAACAGACCTCAAGACTTTACTAACGTGAAGACATCTCCAGATTCCTTAATCTCCCCGCTTACATACATACGTATGCCACGCCAGAAGGCGAGCCCGTACGCAGCATAGACACAGAAGAACTCGAAGGAGAAGAGAACGGCATAAACACGTGACTTCTTGTTCCCCACTTTCATTGCATCCGCGAGCAGCGCGTCGAACCTGGACGACAAGAGTGGGTTAAGCCAAAACGCATGTACCGTCCGCACTGTCGAGAAAACTTCTTCAGCGAGTAGTCCGGTCTTACCATGGAGGGCAAGAATCACATTTTCGAGCTTCATGTCCTGACCGATACAGATTCCCACTACTATAATGATGGCGGGCACAATGCTGACAGTGATGAAGGCCAGCTTCCACTGTACCGCAAATGCAATGATGAAGGCAGAAGCGAATGTTGATATCCCCTGGATAATTTGTGTGAGCTTCTCACCAATGCCGGTACTGACATTATTGCCGTTTGTCGTGGCCTGGGCGGTGATTGAGCCAACATCAGCGGAGTCAAAGAAGGCAATATTCTGTTTGAGAGTGCGCTCCAGAAAGTCGATGCGCAATGCTTTTGTTGTTCGCGTGGCTGACGCCGAAATTGTGATGGAGAAAATGTATACTAAGGCGAATTTGCCAACAAAAAGATAGACAAAATACAAACTGGGGGCTCGATTAGCTGGGAAAAACGTCAGAGCATATTCACGCTCACGTGTACTTGTTGATCTCAGAGCGGTACTCGGTTGGTGTGAGAGCTCCAGTCGCGAAGCCGGTTGCCGTTGTGACGAATTTGCCAAATACAAGGTTCATCAATGGGAGTAAGACACCCGAGGCGATGGCACAGGTAAATGCTGTCGCGTTGAGCATCCATGACGATCTGTCGGCGTATTTGAAAACACGCTACACGGAATCAGCTGACTGTCTGAGTCGGGGATGAAGACCTACAAAGTAGCTTCCCAGGCCTCCCTGGGCCTCCTTGGGCTTCTCGCTGTCAACTGGTGAAGCTTCGCGTTTCGACTCGCTGCTTCCACGGCCTGGAGACTTTTCCTTCTGAGCCGAGAGCGTCATGTTTGTGCACCTTGAAAGCAATGACTTGGAGGTTCTATAGTCGATACAAGAATCATATCTATCACGGAGGAGAATAGCCTACAGGCAATGGCAGACGAATACTGTGAACGCGACCCGCGGATTCCGTTGCAAAGGGGGCTATGACTCCTTGTTGAGCAGGCAGCAAGCGAAGGGCAAATTGGCCACAGAACGGTGACGACGAGACTTCAAATTGGAATCGACCATTCGGGATGAAAGCGAAAGTCCACGGCTCGGCGACCTTGGCAGCACATCACGTGATCACGCGTCTCTCTGAAATGCGGACTTCCCGGCACTCTGGACTTTCCTTCGGGATGCCGAGCCTGCTGCCTGGCCCACCTCGCATTCATCTCCCAGAATACTCAGCCCGTCGCAGACAGTGCTTACAGGAATCTCATGCACTGGCATTAAAGACGTAATCGAGGCTCTGGAAAGGTGTCCGCTCTCGGCGCTCGGGACTCACGGAATCCGGGGCCCGAAGAGGCCTCTTTCTTCCACCATTCCCCATGAATTGCGGTTAGTAGGCACCTTCGCCTTCCTCGCAACCCGAGTCCGTCAACGGCATGCTAACCGAGCCCAGCAAAAGATGGAGAACAGAGACGACATGGACGTGGCAGATGGCTCCGGCCGGGTGCAGAGAGCTGTATGACCCACGCTCCCAATGCACAATCCGTCCAATCATGGTCACGAGAGTAACTAATTTACCTCTGCCAGTGTGATTCGTGCAGATCAAGGAAGATCCGCTGTGACAGAGAAATACCATGCTCAAACTGCAGAGCAAGCAAGCTGAGTACTTTTTACCCTCTGACACTGTCATATTTGCGCTGATCCTCCTGAAGGCTGCCAAGCAACAGCACCAACACAGAAAGCACACAAGCAGAGAGTGCACATTTCAGACGAATAGTAAGTTCTCGAAGGATCACAATCGCAATGCCGTGATGTTCAGGGTGGAAGTGGCTTAGGCGGCCCGTGATCACATCCATTTCTATCCAGCAAACAGGAACACTGCAGGTTGAGTGTCCGATCAGCTTTGCAGCTGGCAGGTTGGGTTTAGCTTGGGGATTTCATCTCCTGACTTGTTTCTGTTCTGACAAGATCCGATTGATAGCGAAAGGAAAATCGACCGTATCGAAGACCGGCTGACTGGTATCGAGACGGTCCTGGAGAGTCTGGCGGCTAAGTTTGGTAATCTTGACGTCTCCAAAGATGCGTCAACTCCAAGCAGTCAACAAAAGTCCAGTGGAAGGTTTGGGAAGAGCCCTCATTCCAGCAATGATTTCGGTTCCGTAGAAACACCAGCCCCATTTGAGGGAGAGATGACCCTCAACAGCCAATCGGAGTTTGCGCGAGAATACCTCGAACATGTTGTTCATAGCACTCCTTCGATTGGGCAAAATGCTGATATCAAGGCTGCTTTGTCGACATTGCAGAACATGGTCAGCAACAGGCAAGCACAGGAAGCGTCCTCCAAGAGCGAATCGCAGCCTTTCTTGAACCCCAAGTTGGCGGATATCGACGCTTCGAAACTCGAACGTCCACCATGGGAAGCCGTAGATGATGTACTATCAAAAGCTTCAGGTATGCAACATCTACTTATCTTTCCGGATCTAACGATGAACAGCGTTCCCGACTATGGCCTTTGCTGTTATATTTCCCTTCCTCAAACTGGACAATCTTAAGGATATATTCAAAATGACCTTCGATTCCCCAAAAGATGCCTCAGTACCACAGCGAGTGCTGGTATACGGCGTATTGCATTACCTCTTTTCTGAATTTGCCAGCTATCCGCTACTTGGCCGACGTGTCCACAACTATCGCTCATATGCAGCGCAAAGCCAGACACAACTCGAAACAGCCATGAGCCAGCTTCCTATTTTCCTACCAGCTTCCTACGAAAATGTCCTGGCTCTGTTACTGGCTTCTTCGTACGCAATCGAGCTATCAAAGCCGACCATGTGCTGGGCATTGATCACCAACGCCGCTGCCATGTGCATGAACCTTGGTTACCACCGAATCTCATCTATGAAGGACGACTCTGAAGAGCTTCGCGAGTCCAAAATGCACGTTTTCTGGTTCATCTACTCGATGGATAGAACGATTTCACTTCGTCTCGGCCGTGCGCCATTCATTCAGGACTGGGACGTGTCGCTACCCTATCCCTCTTTTCCCAACGTACCTCATTCGATCAGAAAGAACAAAGCACCCGGGAGTCAAATAGAATTGTACTGGATCCATGTTGCCCAGGTCCAGGGCCAGACCTACGAGCGGTTATTTAGCCCGGCCGCCTTCCTGAAGCCAGAGGAAGAGCGTGCTCAGATCGCCACAGAGCTCGTGGCTGCAATGGACCAGGCATGGAAAGATAGAGGAGAGGCAAGTGTTTTAGATTTTGCTCTGTTAGGAGCCTCACTCCCAGAATCTTTTTCCAAGACCACCTCCACATCTCCTAACGAAACCGATCTGCCCTCGAAACGAGAACTTTCTCCGCTTGTGCAAATGTATCCCACACAAACCCAGATTTCGCTTGGCGCTAGCCCTGTGCCGACAACTTTCATCAAAGGTAACCGTGCGCTTCAGTGCTAATTGTGCTTCAGACTCCATCGCTCACACTCCCAGGTTCGTTTGGAGATATTGGAGACCTCTTCTACCATGCAAGCATATATGACCCATTTTCTGGAGGCAATTCACTAATCATTTAAGTAGTCCGATGCCGTAATGCACTATTCCACGGTCACCTTGATCCAGCGTGCAGTCTCCCCAGACAACGTGTCCTTCAATCACGACTGTCTGCAGTCAGCTCGAGCCGCATTGGCCGCTCATCATAGATGCAACCTGCAATTTAATGTCCGGGGAAACGAAGAACTGTGGTCTGGTTACGTTCTCTGGTATGCTTCCCACTTCCAATTACTTTCCAGAAAGATTTCCCAGAACCTTTCTAATTCGCGATGTTGACACTTCTCAGGTCAATTCTTCAAGCTCCCTTCACTCCCTTTATAGTTGTCTTCTGCAATGCGATCACCCAATGCGATCCCACTGACCTTGGGTCGCTCTCCGACTTTGTCCTTTCCCTCGAGCCCTGCCGTACCATTGCCGAGGGCGCAGACAAACTCTACAAGATGTGTCATCTCTTCCTCCAGGTAGCGAAAATATACGTGGAAGCCAAAACCAAAGAGAAAGAAGCCCATCAAGCTTCGACTGCTGCTGGTCAGGATGGATTCTACGACACTGCGGAGGGCGGGCAATCCATGGATTTCAGCACTATGACGCAGTTTGATCCGTACTTGTCGGCTCTGGGATTGGTACCGAACTCCGGGTGGCCGTTGCCTGCTTATCCGGCTATGGAGGGATTTCAGGGGATGGATGGGTTGGGTACTGGTGTGCCAGGTGGTCAGGCTGGCAGTAGAAATACAGTCCAGGATTGGTTCTCGGGGAGTCGATATATCATGGGTCTTATGGAGGATGATGTTAACATGCCGGATTTAACAATGTAGTCTAGAGGGTGATATTGTGCTTGTGCCTATATGCTCGACTAGGTACCAGGTGCCATCCTCTGCTCTACAGCTCCTCTGACGGTTGCTCGTAGGATATTTTGTTTTGCAGTAATAACGGGCCTTCAACATACACATCTTTTCATACTTATTTCATTCGAATATTTTACAATTGCTGCAACTGGATTTGAGAAGACCATACACGAAGGAGGAGGTTCGACCAGCACACGTCATCACGTGCGTTCGTATGTTGGCTCGTGCACAATCATGGCTGCATGACACACTCTTATCTCATAAATCAGCCGCTCTGCAAAAGTTACCGATGTGGCAGTACTTCGCCAGCCAATCAACCCTTGCTTATATCAGCAGGGAACATTCATTTGCAGAGCATCTGAGAACAAGTGTGTTACGATCCTACGAACCAGAAGAGATCCGAGGGATCTCGTCCTATCATTGCAAGCAATAAGACCCCAGCACAGAACCCAGAGGGAAGTCACGTGACTGATAGTTCCGGTGAGAACTATCAGTGTGGAACGAGCCACGTGACCAATAGCTCTGCGCGCAACTATTACGACTAGTAATAGCTCTATGCATAGCTATCACAACTATCACTACCAGTATATAGAGTAGATAATAAACTTCTATAGTTTATTGTATTTAACTTAATTAATCCACTCTCCCTTAAGTATTATACTATAATCAATATCTAGTAACTACTTATTACCTAAACTTAACTAGCTTATTATTATACTATAATAGTTTATTCTCCTCCTCCCTATCTATTAAGTCCCTTACTACTCTATAAAAACTAACTAGATCTATATATAGTACTTCTATACCTACTAGACCTTTATAAAGTAGTAAGAGTTTTAGTATAAGTTTATTAATATATTATAAGATTTTATATTTTTAATTAGATATCTTAATAACCCCTTAGTAGGGTATTACCTTATAGCTAAATCTAATAGAAGAGGTAATTCTATATAAAAGTATCTATATCTTTAAGTATAAAGTATATTATTCTAGGTATAATTATAGGGTTATATAAGGTGACTTAAAGTTATAAGTTTATTAACTTTAGGCCTCTTTACTACCCTACCTCCCTCCCCTATTACCTTAATTACCTCTATAAGCCTAATTAGATTAATTACCTTAATTAGATTAATTAGATTAATTACCTCTATAAGCCTTACCTATAATATATTAACTTAGTAAGCTTTATTAAATTAATTACCTAAATAAGCCCTACCTATAATATATTAATAATATATTATTAATATATCAACTTAGTAAGCCTTATCCCTTAATCAACTTAATTACCTTAATTAACCTAATTACCTCTATTAGCCCTACTAATAGTATATTAACTTAGTAATAATTAGATAGATTAGATTATAATTAACTTAATTACCTTAATTACCTTAATTAACTTAATTAACTTATAAGCCCTATTACTTAATTAAGTTAATTAAGTTAATTAAGTTAATTACCTTAATTAACCTAATTACCTCTATAAGCCCTACTAATAATATATTAACTTAGTAAGCTTAATTAGATTAATTAGATTAATTAGATTAATTAGATTAATTACCTTGCTAAGCTTAATTAGCAGCAGTAGGTATACTAGTAACAATCTTAATTTGTAGAGTAGGTTTAGGTAATGAATTGTGTATATTTTTAGTGTAGATTGAAGAAGGATAGAGGTGTGAAGTATGTGGTAGTAGTTTTTATTAACGTTTACTAACAAAGTTAGCAAGGATATATATAAAACGCTGCCAGATGTTCTTAGACCCTATTGGTAGATTGACTTAGCACTGCTCTAATTGGCCTACAAAGTTTACAAAGTTTGTCATCACACCAGCCACACTACCAATAGGGTCTGATTTATGAGATAAACACTCTCCACATGCGCCAACCCATCCTCATACCCACCTACTTGACGATGCACCCCCACCTGTACACTTTGACGCGAAAGAAGGCATTGCCATTCATCCATTGTCCAAATACTTGAGCCCGAAATGACATCTGAAGACCTTTCAGACCATATACCCGCACGTATCCCCCACGACGACCTCTGTCCCATCTGCCATCTCCTCATCTACAATCCCGTCACCACAGTATGCAACCACACGCTCTGCCATTCCTGCATGGCACAATGGGCCGAAATAGTATCCCTCACCCGCCTCGAACCCTCAACCCTCGATCTAGACCTCTCCGACTTCGATCCTAGCTACGATCCGCTTACCGATTTGTTGTCGCTTGAGGCGTCCTGTCCAATGTGTCGGACGCCTACGACTGCGCGACTGAATTCACAAAGGGCGAGGGAGTTGGAAGCGAGGTATACACAGCATTACGCGGAGAGGAAGGAGCAGGAGGAGCAGTTGAGGGGTGAAATTAGCGGTGAGGCGAGTGGAAGAGAGACCGAGGGGGTGATGCTGTTGATTGGGAACAGACATAGGGTAGTGATGAGTAGAGGCGAAAGTGAGGATGGGAGCCGTAACAACAAGCACGACTGGACATTCTTCGTCAGGTGTTCGAGGGTGGACATCGTGGAGGAGGTGAGGATCTATCTGGTGAGTTCCGGCCTGGGGAGTGCTCAGGAGATCAGATGGTTATTCTTATCCTTTGCAGCATCCCACTTTCCAACCTGCGCGTCTTATACTACCCGCACCGCCATTTGAGGTCCGAAGACTGGGTTGGGGTTACTTCAATGTTAAGGCGGAAGTTGTCCTCAGAAAACCTTATAGCTGGGTCACGGACGAGTCGAGGGTAAGACAGGCGGTTCTGAGGCTTGACTGGAGGCTGAATTTTGAAGGCCTGGGCAAACAAAAGCGGTTGAGGGCGACCCCGTAGATGTTGAAGACCTGGAGATCCGTGAGCCCGTTCAATATCCTCATATGGATCCAAGAATGGACGAGAGCGATGATTGAGGATAACAGCTTCCTGTGTGGGGAGGTGGGCAAGCTGGCAGGGCAATCATTCGCGAGGCGGAGGGCCAACCGCGTTACATGAGCTCGAGCCGCCGTGCACGCCTATGGCACGTGTATAGCATGGGTAGGGCTTAATACCATGCACTCACGCCGATCAGACATCAACGGCACTGCAGTCATGCTTTCGCTATCTCGAAGAAGCCAAGAGACACACGACACCAGAAAGTATTCTGGACGTGAGTTGACGAAGAGTATTTGCCCAAAGGCCCGGCAACCGGAATCAATTTATCAAGATTTTGTTATTCCTTCCCCTTCTCATTACTGTTTGATTCACAACGTTCAGTTTCCTATCGCCAATCGTCGAAGATCTCCGCTTCCACGACGCGTCTTTACACCAAGCATTCCAAATCGTACTCTGGGGGTTTCTTGGCCATGCCTTGTCTTTTGTTCTTGGTATTCTTCCGGATACATGGGGTTCCTAAAGCGGAAGAACGGGAATCCGCCGTTGCGATGAAGACGCGGGAGGAGTCTGGGGTAGGCGGTCGGTGCATCAAGTGCCAGATTTCAACCCGCCTGTACGATTGAACAATTTCTACGGAGCATCCTGTGCACACCACCTTGAAGGATTCGTGCGGAGGATTCGTGTGGAGGAGTAAAAGGACTAAACAGCTTAGTTTCGTTTTGTGCGAGAAATCCCTCGCCAGCTGGTCGCACGAACAAGTCGTGGAGTGGCGGTTGCGTATGAGGCTTCAAACCAACATGTCGAAGATAGAACTCACAACACGCTTGGCCGCATCAACCGCTACATTCCGTCTAATCAGACAACCCAGGTCGCTTTTGAGCAAGTTGTGATCTTCCTGCAGGTCCTGCAGATGCGTAATGCGGCTCTTCTCTCGAAATCGCACCGACGGCGCACGATACAGATCACGCTTCAAACCTTGCACACCAAACAGGCCAAGCATCACAACTGTCTCAGATCCGCCTGTCCACCAACCACCACGCTCCAAACAGCCTTGCGCACTGCTCGTGACGTCTTTTCTCAAGGCTATCGTTGCCTCTTCGCTTGTGGTTTTGCTGTTCCCGTTCGGCGTTGTTTCGACCAAGGCTGATCATTACCAGAATTTGTTTTGCAACCCAGGCAATGAGGGAACCGCACCGACCGAATATGGTCCCACTTAGCCCGCCATCGAGACGTCGGATGAGTGAGCATGCGACCACGGCCCCACGGTAGATAGGAGATGTAGCTGCATGTATATGCTTAGTGCCCCCGTTTCGTACTTCGACCTTCTTTTCTCTCTTTCTTCCTCTTGTAGCCTTGGTACCTGAGGCTATCACATTGGTCGCAGCTAGTTCTGAATTCCTTTCTTCTCTCCGTTGATCGGATTATTGTGTTACTGCTCGGTCTTGAGGACCTGACTTCTTTCATCTGGAGCTCTCTTAGTTGAACGGTTCCTTAACCCTTGCGTCAACCTTCACAATGTCTTACCTAGTACGTCGTCGGCGTCCATCGCCCATCTTGATTGTACCCAGACAAGCAGCTTCGCCCTCTGCAACCCAAAGCCCTGATACTCCGGGGTCTTCACCATCGCCAACCGGAGTGCCTGAATCTCCCGACTCCCCTTCGCCAACTTCAACGAGCTTCCCAACTGCTATCACCACTCGCATTGCCGCAGTTACGGGCTCACTCATCTCACCCTCGTTCTCAACCATACCTCCATCGGGTCTCACAATCACTTCTTCTGGAGTCGCTACTGCTGTCCCTATTACCCAAGCTCCATCATCGACGTCCTCGCGCACCTCATTCACATCTATAACCAGCGCTCCACGATCCAGTACCTCGAGCCAAAAAGCTATATCTCTCCCTACATCAACATCAACGTCCATCCCAGCTCAATCAGATCGGGACCCCTCAGCAGATGGTGCAGGCATAAGCAAAAGTCCCACTAGAGAGCATCATGGCGGTGGTGGTGTTTTCAAAAGCACAGGAGCCGAAGCGGCTCTGATCACAATGTCTGTTCTCGGTAAGAATCTCAATTGTATCCTTCGCAGCAAATCAATGCGTATTAACAAACACGCAGGTCTCGTAGCCGCTCTCATAGGAGGAATCCTCTACATCAAACGCCGCCGTCGTCAACAAGCCCAACTCGACAGTCAAAGAAAATCAATCGAAACCAACGATCCGGGCTTCTACAGACCCGAGCCTACGATGAATGCCCATATCACCCGCTCGACGGCATCGTCAGGTCTCTTTGCAGGCGACGATTACCAGCGCCCTGAGACAGTCTCAACGGGTAATGGTGGATCCCGCATCCAACCCCCCGAGCCAACACCCAACCCCTTCGCCGATGCTCCCCGCAATAAAGCGTATGACCAACTCCGCGGTCGTCCACGCAGCACCACACTTACAGATCGTGGGTCGTGGGTCGCGAATCCTTTCCGTGACCCTGAAAGTGAGCGCTTCGATCCTTTCGGCGAGTTACAAGCCAAAGCGCGGAATGAGCGGCGTCGATATGTCGAGGAATTGAGGCGGGAGGAGGAGCGGGAGGAGGTGGAGAGGAGGCGAATGGAGGAGAGTAGAGTGCGGGAGTGGAATGAGAAGGAGAGAATGGGGTTGGGTGTGCCGCCCCGGAAGGGCAGCGGGACTAGCGGGCTGACGGTGGATGGTGTGGGGGTTTTGGATCGGACTGAGAGAGGGTATCGACGGTAACTTGTGAATAATAAAACTGGAGCGTATTTTGTACAATTGGTGGAGTAAGTGTATTGAGAGGAGGGGATTCGGAATTTCTTGTTTATATGGTTAGGTGTGTGGAGCAGAGAAGTGTCCAGTACCTACACATATTACTTTTGTGGGTTGTCCTGGGATGGGGAAGAAGGCGTAATGGTTTGGATGCTGGGATTTGTTTGCGGATACCTCCTGTTGCCTTGCGTTGTTGGAAAGGCAGAACACTCTTTTAGAGAGATGGACAGATACCTTGTGTACGGGAACTTTAGTCAAATATATTTATGTTTGTTTACATTGAAGCGGGCTTTGGAAGCGTGAAAGAGGGTTGATAAAGAAAAGATCCATCGAGGTTAGGATCGTGACAGTGGTCGGCAAGCACTTTGTGGAATGTCAGGTAGGGATCGGACGTAGACAGTGAACTGCGGCGTAGTATTATATGAGACAGAAATTATTAGTAAATATAGAAGCATCAAGTGGCTAATTCGGAGCAACTTCCTACCCGCTAGCGGTGGTGTCGTGAACCCTGGAAAGCCTATGGCGATGGGGTGTGTATTTCAGGCTTGAGGCACATCGAGATGGTTGATTTCTTGGGAGACTCCCTG
The DNA here is from genome assembly GCA_010015725.1 of Amniculicola lignicola CBS 123094. Classification (NCBI taxonomy): domain Eukaryota; kingdom Fungi; phylum Ascomycota; class Dothideomycetes; order Pleosporales; family Amniculicolaceae; genus Amniculicola; species Amniculicola lignicola. The sequence goes on along the minus strand of ML977609.1, from coordinate 21,449 downwards.
GGTCGGAAGGGAAGTTCGGAGGTACCATGTCAATCACCGTTGGTACAGGGACGGGTACCTAATTTGTCTTCAGTGATCGAGATCATGCACATCTAGGGGCGAGTAATTCGCATGACGTATCTAAATTCAATGGATGCGATCAACGACATACGCTCTTGGGGATTATATCCACGTCCAACTTTGCGAAATCGAGCCTTTCTGGGCACCTATGTTGAATGAGCGAGCTGGGGAGGTGCGTCGACGCACAAAGCGTCGATTCCACATACCAATGAGACACAGGCCTAACAAGAAGCAAGGACTACCTAAGGGTCCACAGTTCACGTAACGCGTGCTAAGCTTGGTGATTCAGTTGGCAAGAGTATCGCTGGCCCCTTGTATGTCCTTGGGGTGATACTGCCTGTCCTTATTATTCCCACTGTTGCTGGCGCAGCCGCAGTGTAACGTAGGGTAGAGGCTCCGTAACGTGGGGCAACAAGATCGTGAATCAAGGGACAGGTTGACCTCAGCCATCCAGTGTTCTTGGCAGTGATACTTAAAAGATACCAAATGGTGCATGCTATGCACCATTGAACAGCTTTTGCAATAGCATGAGGCTTCACCTAAGGCAAAACTGTTAGGCTTGGATGCGCAAAAATGGCAAGCAAGTATCCTAGAATTATTCGCATGGTGACTGTCAAAGCGAACAGCCCCGGGATGGAGACGATTCTCTGTGATAGGTCCGGGGTACTTAACCCAATCCTTGGGGCACATCCTGTGGTTTTCCCTAGTCCTGAATCTAGACTTTAGCTACTGCATGTTGGCGTGCAGAAGCGTTTGACGGTTTCTGCAGAGGGCCATCTTGTCACAGCGTAGCACTGTACTACCCGCTCTTTTGGGCACCATGGCAATTGCAATTGCATGAAAAAGAATTCGCTTCGATTCATCATGAGCAAGTGCCTTCAATTCTCAGTGGCTTCACAGCTTTTTCTCCATTGGCCTTCCTCGGCAATCCATAGACATCTTCCGACTTCCACCGTGGACTGGCTTCATCAAATCTACAGATGCTATTACAATCAAATCATCGATTGTTTGATCGACACCTTTACCTGGGGCTCTCTAACTGCCGCTATAGGGAGAAATATTTGTCGTGTGTGTCGCTGAAGTGCCTCATCCTTCACTTCTGCAGAAGTTACCCGGAGCCTGTGGTTGGCCTGCTCAAGTTGCGCTAAACAAAGGCCCCTGCCCACCCACGGGCGGCGGTTTTCACATCGGAACGACACTTTTATGGATTCTCTCATCGGGATGCTATCAGTAATCATAAGAGCAGTGCCAGTAAACGCCCTCATGCAACGAGCGCGACGTGCGTGAAGACGCTACCATGTCAAGGCCATAGGCCTATCTCCTCTTCAGCTGCACATACGGCGCTATGCCCTTGACATCGGCACAACTCTCTTTATGCGACATAGATAGGCTTTGGCCGTGTCAGCACAGCCGCTTTGAGCCATTAAGCTGCTACCCTGTGCAGATGCCGGAGTTTCCTCCGCGTTTTCTAAGACGACCGGCTCTTCGACCCTGCCTTCGGTCAAGTCGCGCTTGGGGCAGGACCAAATGCCAAATGATCTTGGTTATATCAACAATGCAATGGTAGCTTTGTCAACGGAGTCTCTCAGAGTGATACCCTCCGCTCCCACTCCTTAACCTGCCCCCCTTATGTCATAATATTTTATTCTTCGCATCACGATACTTCAATTCACTGGAATCGATTTCAAGGCTGTTCAATATCCGGTTAATATGGAGACCTTAAGCCGTGTAAATACTCATGAGAAACATGCCGGTTGGCTTCATCACACAGGGTCAGATCTAAGCGATTTCAGTTGGTCATACAACGATTGGACATCCCTGTCATCGAAATCTTCACTCGACGGCGACCAAGGTCAGTTCACTGCCTCATTGGTCTTTCTGGCTTCGAAATACTAACCACTCCCTAGACTCTCAATTTCCTATAACCTCGCACTATGGTATAAACACCAACTGCGGGAGCGAGTCTGTAATGGGGCATACATTCTCGCCTTCGTCACTCGAACACCTTCAGAATTCATGGGTACCAACGAAGCCATTGGCCGGACCTCCTGTAGACAACATAAGATCATTTCCACCATTCCAGCATTCATCATCTACGTCTAGAAAACCAGCTACCATGACCCCACGGGACATGGACAAGATCCCGCTCCTTCAATCATCTTTCAATCATAACCAGATACGCTTTCACTCACACCTCGTTCCCTCTGTTGACGTGGAACCGGCATCTTCCCTGTCATCACACAAGGCTGCATTTCCTCTAGTCAGTAAAAGTCAAGAAGATTCAGAAGATGACTCTAGCCAAGGAGCAGAATTCGAGATGCCGCTGCCAACTAGGAAGCGCAAGGTTGCCCCGGGATATCGGCGGATATCGAAACCAATTGAACCGGACTCGGCGCGAGCCATATATCTTGAAAAGAACCGTAAAGCTGCGACAAAGTGTCGGAACAAGCAGAGACTGCAACAGGAGGCGCTAGTGGAGACGGCGCGGGACGAAGAGAGGCAGAACAAGATGTTAAAGGCCGAGGTGGCTTCACTGAAGGCCGACCTGGGGGAATTGATGGCTATTGTTGGAACACATGCGAAATGTTCTGATGGGAGGCTTCGGATGTATGTACAACGGGAAGCAGATCGCCTCGCATTCGAACCACGTAGCCCATCCGCGGGAGGGACGTCGACAGAGCAAGACTTTCAATATCCTTAGGATAAGACTAGTATAGGCTGACAGAGCAGTCATAGTATGAACTACGGTTCTTCCAGTCTTTGCATAACATCGATATGGGAAACGTTGGTCTTTCTAGTGAAGAATAGGCTGTTTGCGCATACATGCGAATATATTCCGAGGAGCCAATTCCCATGATGCTAAAAACAATTGCTGGGTGATGGGGTTCTGGTGTGGGCGATGTTCAACAAATCGTTCTCAACATCAGTGCCAACGGTGAATATGACCACTTCCTATCTCATCACCAGAATTTTTGTGGATATGTGCCTGTTCACTTGAGAGGTATTTCTTCCTTCCCTAGACGAGTTGCTCCTGCCTTACCTTTCGTGCCAAGAATAAGTGCGTCTGGCCTTCTTCCGGCCTCACCCCATCACTCTACTCGAATTCCAGCTCATCAAGTTTCCCTCCACCATCTCAAACCTCTCTCTCGCCTACTCCAATCAACGCAATCAGCCACAACTAAACCCCGCCCAGATGCATTGATGACCCGCCCCGCAGTCTATGGAGCACTCAATTGGCTCACTTGCCTATGGTCACGAGCTGGTGCGCTTCACTTGCAGTGCGGAGCTTTGAGAACATTGTAAAAGATCTCGAAGTGGAACTCGGCACTGACATTCGACAAGATACGCCTACGGACACTGTCCCGATCCCCAGACTCTGGGGTAGTTGTTTCATAAACACGACCCAAACCTTCATGCCTCAGGGACAGGGATTCAGAAGCCGAACCAAAATCGGTGGTCCTAGGATTTCGCAAACCACGAATTTACGGTCCCCATTACGGAGTTTGCTTCATGGACCCGTGGCAACTTGACAACCCAGGCATTTATACACCGAGACTCCCTTCAAAGCCGTTCCTCGAGGATGTTGCCAAGGATATCGCCACTCCTTTCAGCCCCTCTAACAGCATCTCCGGTCGTCCTATACCGAAGGCCAAGGATGCCAATCTGGTTATGCAAGAATGGGTTGATTCACTTCTCAGAAATGTGAATGTTGGCTTGTCATGCTACCAGTGGGTCGATCGGCCCAATTCAATGCCCAACCAACTCGATGACTGGATCGTCAGAATGAACACATCAGATATGAAGCACTTCTATCATACGTTACTAGGCACCATGATCCAAGAAACCAGTGTGGGGAACGATGATAGGCTCGCCCTGGAGCTTGCACTCACAACGCCAACAAGAATTTGGGCTGTACTTTGTTTCCCACCATCATGGTTTTACACCGAGGACGATCTTCTCGAGCAATGGGATAGCGTTGTTAAGAAATGCTCAGACCTGTTCACAGGATTTCCAATCATGGAATACCCTTTCCAGGTTTGCCGGTCTTCTGATATGAAGGGACACTTCTATTACACCTGGAGGCATCCAGGTCGATGGTAGGATATTTCAAGCTATCTTGGTCTTTCAAACACTGACTGGTCGCTAGCGTTCTCCGCACTGCTGTTGGCCGAATCGATGGCTACCATGTTATTATCGAAGATTTGCAACAGTTAGCATTCAAAACTTCACGCTGTCTCGTCGCCAATTCCACATGGTTCTCCGTAAGCTTCAATGATTGCTATTTCGATCGGTGCATCTTCCGCGATACTGTCTTTGAGAATGTCAGCTTCCGAGGCTGCCGGTTCACCAATGTCGACTTCACTGGAATAACATTACGAGACTGCTGTATCACTTGCAGCACTATGGAACATTGTGAACTGGAAGATTTATGCTTGAACTCGTTGTCTTGGCTTCATGTTCGCTTCTCCGATTGCACACTGAGAACTGCAAAGGCCTCCCATTCGATGTGGGCAAACATAGATTGCGAGGGAATTCTCATCGGTGATTCAGATAATAATGAAGGACTGAGAATAGAGAACTTGAAGAGCCGCGTTTGGGAATGGAATCAGGGATGAAAGATGCCAACGCTCTTTCTCCTGGATAAGGTGACCATCATAGAATACGGAAAGGTGCCAGAAGTATCGACTGCATCATAGATGGGGGTAGACCTTCAATCATCACATCCCTTAGATTTGTAATAAATCCTTGAATCAGAATTGACCCGATCTGCGGAATTGCAGTTCTCGTTCACACTCACGAATCTGGGGCATCAATGTGCGGGCTTACCAGTAGAGTGTTCTTCATAGCATTAAGGAGGTTGCTAATCCTTCTGACCATCACCTTATCTTGGCAAACTACTCAAACTGTTGTCGCTCCCCCAAGTAATCCTTAACACATCTCAAGTCTCAAAACTACATCCACATTAATGGGGCCAACTAGAAGAAGTCAAAGGCAACCGAACGCTGGAAACAGAAATCAGCTCTTCACCCCGGAACCATCCTCAAATAATAGTTTTCAGCCTGCAGAGACCCTTCATGACAAGCGGCGGAGATGGTCCACCCTACTCCGCGATCAACAATACCACACTGTAATCACTGACGTTCTAGCGGAGGAACTGAAGAAGTACACCAACAGCACAGTGATACTTCCCACATCACTTTCGTCAATCATACGTGAATGTATACTTATTCTGGCTTCGGCTCCCCGTATCTTCACTGCCGCCGTAGATGGTATTCTGACTATCCGATTCCCAGTAGACGAGGATATACAAACCGAGTACGCTGAAATCCAGACGCGTGCCCATATCCAGCCATCGATATATATACATCTCCTCGCTGACGAAAATGGCAATGCCCCCAGTCCAAATCAATACATGGCAATTCGAGACAGTATACTTGAGTATATTGGAGATGCTGGCTCAGAGCCTGCTTCACTTATTGACAACATAACGCCTCCTCGAGTACCGAGATCAGCTACGATTGTGGGCCACAGGAAATATATCTGGACAACCCGTCGCTCTGAACGTCGCGTCCAAGCCCTCCAACGCTTTTGCGCAGGTATCCTTCAGCGCTATCTCGAAACACCACAGCGCGAGCGAGATCTCCCCTTTGCCCATCCCCCCGGCGAATGCGGCTATGCAATCAACTCTCATAAGCGCCTCGAGCAACATCGCCGCCATATATCCTCCAATTATATCATGAACCTCGTGTCTGATATCTGCATCCATCTTCATCGGACGCGACAGTTTCCGCAGCTCTTCTACATGCATCAATTTATTATATACTTGATCTTCAAACCCCAGCAAATAGAGATTGCAGAGATGTTCTGCTCGGGCTTACTACAGGTTTGGGTGGATAATGGGGGTGGGTTCAATCATTATCCAGCAGGGTTGAGTAATGCGAGTGCCAAGAGGGTGAGTGGGGAACAATGGGAAGAGTTTGAAAGGTATGCTGTAGCGAACTCAACATTGTTGGATACTTTGAGAATGCAGAAAGACCTTTTGGAGAGTGTTTTGAGGGATTTGGGGTTGGAAGAAGCGGAGGCGTGGAGAGAGGCATTGGAGAGTGAGAGCGAGAACTTGGACGACGGAGATGGAGATGGAGACTATGTCAACGAGGAGATGTTGGATGATTGAGCGGAGTGGGATTCCGGTTCTATCTTCGGTATTGGGGGAACACGGTGTTTTTTCCATCGGTGGGTGCAAATGGGACTTTCGTGCATGGGCGCCTTCTCCGGTTGAACCTTTGGCTGGCCACAGTCTTATTTGGCTTAAGAAGACTGTCAAGTGAAAAAAAGCCTCCATCTAAGCCTAGGCAGCATTATAGCAAGATACCCGTCCGAAAACATATCCGAATACTTTTTGCAGAAGGGTCGCAACAGATGTAAATCATGATTCGATAATACGTCCAGATTCTAATGTCTTCATTCCAAATACCTCACTTAACAGATATGGTTTAAACTATACGTAGATCACTCACAGCGTCTCTCGCCCCGCATATGCTTTTCGCCTTTCATAAAGCTATGAACGTAACAGTCTCCGACCATCCTCACATACTCCACATTGCTAATAAATTCTCTGGTCTCATCTGAGAAGTCACTTTTCACAATAAGTCCTTTCTGGATCCTTTCTTCCATTTCAGCTTTGGAACATCGCCGCGTGATGAACGGGGTCTGATAATTTGGTAAAACAGCGACGAGATCTCCAGGTTGAGTACCTGGGGAACATATTCCGAATTTTCCACTCTCTGTTGTGAAGCACATTCTATCTGCTATGACTGTGCGAATATCGTCGTTGCATTTCTTCATATTAGATCTCAAACAGTCGTAGCGTCGGTGACCCCTGCTCTTCCAATCGCCTTGAAAAAACACAAGTTTCCAAAAGAGGTCCAAGTGCGAAGCGGAAGGATATGTGTGTGGCATTACGCTTGTCCACAGTTCTTGTAGCATAGCGCTAAATCTGCTATATCCGGGGTTAGATTCACAACCAACTTCTCCCAAAGACTTCTTCATGATTTCTAGGTCTTGATGGACGAGGCGCTCATCTCGAGGTTCGCTCATCTCTCTCAGATTATCTATACTTGCGTGTGCAATCTTTTCCATGAGTCTTGTAGATGTTCTGTAGAAGCTAGATATCGTGTTGCAGATATCAGATATCGCGGGGTTCTTCGGGTATTGGTGACTAAGAAGGCGGAGATATTCGCTCGGCAGGAAGCAGTGTCGGCCTAACGTAAGGCATGCAATGAAATCTTCATTCGAGAAGTTGTCGGGTTTAGCAGGCTGTGAAGTTGCACTTGAACGTAGTCTAGCAACTTGATACATATTGAACCAGATCATTGTGGCCTTCCCAAGATCTGAGGGTAAATCCGCTTGGGTTTGTATCTCTGTAACTGTGTCGATGACAACGTTTTGTACACCAAGGACATGTGGCCCCATAAATTTCGGATATCGTTCAAATCGGCAAACCCTCACGTCGTGGGGTTTTAGATATCCGGATGTATGAAGTGGCTTGTACCTTGGTTTCAACCGCAATCTGGTACCCATGTCGGTAACGTTGAATGATCCGAAGCTGGCGAGAAAACTGGAGCCCAACTGAGGAATTTTGGTCGCCTAAGTATTTCTGTTGTAGCAAATCGAGTGTAAATCTCCTCAGTGCTGCTTCGATAGTCCACGGGCACTGGCCACCGGCTGAGACTTCTTAGCGCATATAGTCGGTCGCGGTCATCTAAGCATTGTCACTGTGGTACAGGGGTCCACTAAAATCAGGGGCTTATAGTTAATATATAACAGAATCCTAGACAAGGCCTAGGATGTTAGTAGGCAGGAGTTGGATTAGCTAAAATAGGTGCCTATTTTCCTTAATATATTAACAATAAATAGGTATATCTTAGTTAATATCTATATTTATTAGGTTATTTCTCTATATATATACCCTTCCTATACTAGGACTACCCTATTAGTAGGCTAGTAAATAGGTTAGGGTTAGCTTATATAAAACCCCCCCTAACTTTGCTATAATAAAATACTATAATATTAATAAGACTATTAATTATAATATTAATTAATATCCTAAACTACCTTAATATTAATTAATATCCTAAGGTACCTTAACATTAATTAATATCCTATATTATAGCATTAATATTAATTAATATCCTAAGGTAGATACTTTAATTACTAACCTATTTTATAACCTAGTACTTTAATTACCCTAACCTAACTATAACCCTACGCTTAGATTACCCTAACCTACTCTAACCTATAGTCTATATAACCTAACCCTAACCTTAACCTAGTACTTAGACTACCCTAACCTATTAATAGGTACTATAAACCTATTTACTAGTCTAATAAAAACCTTGTTTTTTAAATATCTTATCTAATACTAGATAAAACTTTCTAAGACTTCTATATATTAATCTTTATCTATATATATACCTAATATTAGATTTATATTAAAATCCCTCTAGTCTAGAACTAGTTATTTAAGAACTTCTAGTTCTTTTTAATAGATTCTTAAATATCTAAAGATAGGCTAAACTAATTCTTCTAAAAGTCTTATATATTAATTCCTATATATATATATACCTTATATTAAATATATATTAAGATCTAATTATATATTAGATAAGATATTGAAAAAGAAGGGTTTTATTTTAGTTTTCCTATCTATATAGATGTTATAATAGTACTCCTTATTAAGGAGGGGAGGGTAGAAAGATAGTATATTAACTAGGTAGTAATAGCTAATACTTACTACTAAGAGTATATTAAGGTAGGAGCCTTAAGGGATAAAGTAGGATATATTTACTATTAAATAACTTAGTATTAAAGGTAATTATATTAAGTTAACTATACCTCCTCTAATAGGAGTTTAGTAGTAGTTATATATAAGTTAAATATAGGGGATCTATAGATCTATCTTATATATCTATAGATCTAGACTCTATATAAGGGGGTTACCTATATAGATTAAAAGTTTATTCTAATATATTAAGTATTAAATTTTACTAAATATTCTATACTCTAATAGAGATTTATAGATATTTTATAAATACTAAATTACTAATTATATAGGTGCTATTATAGCCTATAAATATCTTAAGCCTTAACTTATTAAGACTATTTTAGGATAGTTTTAAGGGATATTTTCTATATAGTAAATTACTATATTTTTAATAACTTTTAATACCCTATATAGCTAAACTATACTTCTAATCTATATAGGTACCCCTCTTATAGATCTATATTATAATATACTTCTTCCCTAAGGTTATATTTAGTATCCTTATTATTAGACTTAAGGTAGGTCCTCTAGGCTAACTAGTTTTTAAAGAGTTCTATATCTAGATTATTATAAACTAATTAGGTCTAGATATAGAACTCTTTAGAAACTAGTTAGCCTATAGAGTATACCCTAAGTCTAATAATAAGGATAATAAATTTAACCTAGGGGAAGAAGCCTATTATAATATAGATATATAATAAGAGTTATATAATAGATCTATAGATCCCTTATATTTAACTAGTATAAAGTTACTACTATACTCCTATTAGAGGAGGTATAGTTAACTTAATATAATTACCTTTAATACTAAGTTATTTAATACTAAATATATTCCACTTTATCCCTTAAGGCTCCTACCTTAATATACTCTTAGTAGTAAGTATTGGCTATTACTACCCTATTAATATACTATCTTTCTACCCTCTCCCCTTTATAGCTCCTCCTAATAGCCCCTTACTACTCTAGGAACCCTACTCTAATACCTTAACTATTAGTACTAAAGATAGCTTATATTAATATTTAGAAGAGATTTTTACTTTACTAAAAGGCTTTATAAAGATATATATATAGTATAGAGAGTAATAAGTATAGATTTATATAGTATTAGGTACTCTACCTAGTACTAATCCTAATAATAATTAAGTAGAGCTTTTATACAATTAACGCGTATATAGCTAAGAAGTAATTCCTAATACCTAGAGATAAACTATAGTTAATATATAGAGACTATTAAGAGCCTTCCTTAACTAACTAAAGTAGCTATCCTAATATATATAAAGCAAAGATAAAATACTACTACTATCTACTATACTAAAATATCTCTTTACTATACTACTAAGATAGATACTACTACTAGTAAGCTTATATACCTAGCCCTTCTAAGGCCTAATAACCCTATAAATATATGCTATATAATTAGCTCCTTTAATCTCCTTAAGATAATAAATATAAACCTCTATAGCTATAAGTATAACCTTAAAGCTCTTAACCTCTTAAATTATAAGGGCCTCCTTAGTATTACCATACTAGGAAATAACTAATAATAGATTAAGATCTTTATTTATAGCTTCTAGCTCCTCCTCTAAGATCTAGATCTCCTAGGGTAGGATAGAGACTTTATTACTAAGTAAGAAGAGTAACTCTAGATACTATAAGATAAGCTAGAAGTAGGTAAGAGCTTAGATCCTATAGAGGAAGAGCTAGTTATTAGTATTAGGGAGAAGGGAGAGAGAGTATAGTAGCTTTAGGAGCTACTTATATTAGGTTAAAAAGTAATAGGGATAGTAATAGATAGGTAATAAATAGATATATAAACAGTGTTTTATATTAAAGGAGGGGGGGGGAGTATTATAGTTAATATTAAATATTATATAAGAAAAGGTACTAAGAGATTTCCTAGTTAGTTAGTAATAGAATTAATTAACTTTTACTATATAAGCTTTATATAGTATAAGTCTATATATTAGGTCCCCTTAAAAAGGGGCTTATATTAATATACTAGCCTTATAATAGTTAGGAAGCTAAATAGGCTTTAGTAGTAAGGGATTAATTACTACCCTAATAAGGTTATAACTTAAGATAATAATAGAGAACTAATAGAGGTTTATAGCCTATATAGAAGAAGTAGAGGTATATATTATAGTACTCTAGTTAGAACTAACTAAATATAAATAAAAACTACTAAAACTAGGAAGCCTATAAAAGTTTAATAGAAGTAGAAATAAGCTTAAAGGTTTTTTAGTAAATATATTAATATATATATATAAGTCTAAGATAAAAGCTTTCTAAAAGAAAGAGATAAAGTACTTTTTATAGTAGCTAATTTTATAGATAAAGTAGTAAACTAGTTTAAGAACTATATTAATAAATACTTTATTACAAACTTAGAATAGATTAGTATAGAAGGATAACTCCTATTTAAAAGCTACTAATACTTTAAGAAGAAGATAGAATAAATATTTAGAGATATTAATAGTAAATAAATATCTAAATAAAAGATATAATAACTATAATAGAGATAGTTAGTTTTAGAGTATACTATAGAGTTTAAACAACTCTTAATAAACCTATAATAAGGGGAAGAAGCCCTTATATTATAATACTAAGATAGACTTAAGAGAGAGATCTAATATAAAATAATTAGGATAGAAAGACTAGTAACCCTAATAAACCTAATCTGATAAGCTATATAGATAGATAATAATCTATATATATAGAGAAAGAAAGACTAGGGAAGATACTATAGTAGAGATTAAAGGCTAACGTAGATACTAAGTGAGCGGCGCAACTAAGCGAGCGGCGCAGAGAAAATCATATACAAAATCCAGCTTAGTAAGCAGTTCTATCTCTAGAACTACTAGGTAGAATTCTCTAAAATCTTTACTAGAGCTTTAGGTATATACTAGCTATAATATTCTAAGATTGCTAAGCTGTAGGATTAGTAATACCAGAGATACTAGAAAAGTGGGGGCTAAAAAGAATCTTTTCTAAATAGCTAGCTGCTTATATAAGCTAGATACTATATACTCTAGGAATATAATATATATATAGATGCAGCTCTAAAGTAAATTTTTTAGAGAATTCTACCTAGTAGTTCTAGAGATAGAACTGCTTACTAAGCTGGATTTTGTATGTGATTTTCTCTGCGCCGCTCGCTTGGTTGCGCCGCTCGCTTAGTATCTACGTTATAGAAAATAAACTATAGACTTAAACCTAGAGGATTAGGGGTAATAAAAGAAAGCTACCCTAGGAAAATATATAAATAAGACCTAAAGAAAGCTAAATAGTTTAAGAACTAAGAATATTTTAAATATAGTAAAAAAGGGTATATTACTAAAGACTATTTTAAAAGAAAGAATAGAATAGAGAATTATAGGAGAAAACCTAAGAGTAATAAGTTAATAGCTAGTATAGAGTATAATATACTCTATTAGATAGTATATATAATAGATAGCTATTAAGTATACTAATTAGGAAAAGAAGAATCTAGATATTAGCTACCCTAGAATAGGCTAGCTACTATCTAAGAGAAAGCTTATAAAGTATAGATTAAGGATAATAAATAGTATACTTAACTATTAGGTAAAGAGGATAAGAAGGGTCTATATAATAGTAAGTCTAATAAAGGAAGCCCTACTCCTCTATCTACTATAAGTAAGTATAGTAGTTTAGGGATAATACTAGTAGGAGTAGAGCTAAGCTTATCTATACTAGTACCCTATAACTCTTAGTATAAAATGATAATAGGATAATAGAGTTTCTAGCTTAGAAATACTAAGTATATTAGGAATAATAGAGGAAACTATAAGTTTATATACCCAAGAGATATATAGTATAAAGACTACCTAAGGTTTATTAATAAGTAACTACTCTAGAATATATATAATATTTACTAAGAATAGAGAACTAGTTAATAAGAATATAAAGATATAGACTAGTTCTAAGACTAGGTCTAGAGCAATAAATTTATATTTAAACCTAAAGAATTTAAAGGACCTATATAGTCTAAAATATTTAATACCTTACTAACTAATAATAACCCTTAAGAAAGAGGAATAGTAGTATAATACTATATTATATATATATAAATAGGAAACTAGAATAAACCCTAGGTATACTTATAAAATATGAACAAAAAGTAATCTAAATTATCTAGTTTAGACAAGAGAAACAAAATAACTACTTTGTAAAAAGTAGAAAAATAACTCTTAAGAATAATATCTTATTAAAGATGTAATAAATATATCCCTAAGATAGGAGTTTCTATAAAACAACTATAGCCTATCTATATACTATAAATAGATTTAAAATATAAAAATACTATTAGCAGAAGCTTAGTAATATATTATTATTCTATAAAGTTGATAAAGATCCTAAAAATAATTCAGCCTAATCTAAGATTATGAGTTGATTATATAATCAACTAAGCTAGAAATTTCTATTATATATAGATAACTAGTCTATATATCTATATTAGAAATTTAACTATATAAAGATATTATTTAGATTTTATAGAGAGTTTATAAAATAATAACTTCTAAGATACTTTTTATAATTAAGCTTAATTGATAGATTATAACCTATATCTACTTTGGGACTAGTTTGTTTATATAAGATAGGCAGATATCAATATTAAATAAAGCCGGATAATATCAGGTATTGCATTAATTATTTTTGTTAAATGGACTTCAACGTGCGACTATACGTTCTGGTTTAGAGGTATAGAGGCATGAGAAGTGTTCTATACGTATATGTATAGGTTGGAGTTAGGGGGTGCAATCAGCTAGTTCTATTGTTTATGTCTAGCTTAGGATAGAAGGCTAGGAGGTTCTAGAGTGCAACCTCCTGCTAAGCCTTTGCATAGGCATTATATAATCTTATTATATAAGGCTACGTAAAGGTAAGTATTACCCCTAAGTAATTTATGTATAGATACTGGCAACTTTTTGTTTTTAAGTTGCCTACCTACTTAGAGAGCTTATCTATACAATCCTTCTGTCCCAGTATCTACCTATCTAATTATAATATAAATCCCTTGCCTTTTCTCCTAGCCTATAGGTACTGTGCAGTATTATTTAGTACTCTATACTATTATATTCCTACCCTTTTCTAATTAGCTGTGCAGAGCGTAATTAAGCTTCTCTAGAGGTAATTAGGTACTTATCTTGCTAAAATAAGGCCTTAAGATAGGTTATTTATATAGAGGGGTTATACAGCTATTATTAGATAGTATCTATTAGTTAGTTAATAAGAATAATATAATCTAGATAGGGATTACTTACTATAATATAATAATTACTTTCTATAACATTTTAGCCTCTATATAAATAGGGGAATATAGTCTAGGTTAGTAGAAGTAGTATATAGGAGAGAATAGCCTAATTAGAATAGGTTATGTAAGTAGGATCTCCTCTAGGATTAGCCTAATTAAGGGGTTAAGTAGGTTAAAATATATTTATTAGGACGCAGTGTATAAATAGAGGTGTATTAAAAGAGGGGTTAATTTATAACTATAAGATAAGGTATAAATAAAGGTCTCCTTTAAGATTAGTCTAATAGGGGGATATTTTAGGAGAGGTAGTAGTAGTAGTAAGCTTTATCTTAGGGGTGTATAAACAGAGTAGTCTAGTATATAATCCCCTCCTAATCCTCCTCTTATTCTTCTTCTCTTTATCCTCTCCTCTACATCTACATCTTATATAATCTCCTAATATTTCTTTTTACTTTTATATAGTATTAACCCCTAGTAGAACTTTAAATTATAGCTCTCTAGCCTATCCCTACCTAGTAGGGCCTTACTAGCCTTATAGCTATTATAGTTACTCTAGGTAGCTATTAGTAGGTTATCCTACCTACTAGGACCTAGTAGGGTTACTAGTTTATATAGGGTCTCTGTATTAATATATATACCCTTCCTTTTATATAGTGTTTTAGGCAGTGTTTTAATATATTTATAGGCTAATAAGACTACTACTACTACTCTACCCTTATATAATATTACTATAATTATTACTGCTAGTACTAATCTATAGCACTTTGTAGCTAAGATGATATACTAGGAGGGTTACTTCTATACACTGCTTATCTAGAGCTATAGGGCTCTATATACAACTCTATATATACAGCACTATAGTAGTAATTCTAGATCCTCTCTATTTAAGGATTATTGTATACTACCTAGTTACTAGGTAGGTACCTATAGTTCTTATATTTAGTAGTTATACAGTATATACTACTAGTATTATACTTAGTATAATATTCTTTTCTAGGGTTTTCTAGGGGTTCTTGTAGGGAGCGGGGGGGGGGGGGTTTAAAAAGGGGTTTTAAGATAGTAGATAACTTATTTGAATCTTAATAAAAAGTGCTTTCTAGAACTAATAATAATCTATATATAAAATAAGTAACTTTAGTAAGTAATACAATCTATAGGAATAAAAGGTAATTATATAAAGTAGTAATAAACATAGGAGAGGGCAATAGAATATATATAGATAGTAGAGCTAAGAGCTCTATATAGGATTAGCTTGATCTACAGATGCTTTAACCTTAATATTAAGCTTATTAGTTAAGATTAGAGTCTCTAAAGCTATATTTAGGCTCTTCTTCGTATATACATCTACTGGATTATCTTTTCTATTAATCTACCTAATCTCTGTAATCTCCCTTTTCTTATACAATTCTTAAAGGGATATAATATTAATTATAAGTCTTTTCTTATTAGTTGTACTAAGTTTAACTAAGTAATTATATAGAGATTCAGAATCTATGTAGATAATAACAGGGGTAGGGGGTAGATCTAGAGTTTATATAATTTAAAGAAGGGTAGAGCTTAAAGTAATTATATTGTTAAATCTACTAACTATTCTATAGAGCTTACTAGTAAGTATACTTCTAGTAACTCTTTTGCACTTAACAGAGTTCTAGTATATAATATTACTATAGATTTAGAAATTATATAAAGTCCTAGTATTATATTCTTTAGCCAAAATAATTAGGAATCTAAGCTGGGAGCTAAGATCTTTATTATTAGTAAAAGATCTATCTATAAAGATAAACAGCTTTATATATCTAAGATCTAGAGGGATAAATATTAAGCTATAGTTATAGTACTTAATTTACTATAATATTTATATATTTAGTACCTTAATATCCTCTTCCTTTAGCAGGACTGTTTAGGCTGTAATAGAAAGGTTGAATAAAGCTTCTAGTTAATAGACTAATGCAATATATACTCCTCCTACTCTCTAAGTAATATATTACTATATTATGTCTAGAGCTTTTAGGTTAATTATACAGAGATCCTTTAATTAACCTTTCTAGGTTAGGATAACCTTATCTTCTATTAGAATAAGCTTCCCACTATTAAACTTAATAGGTTACTTTGTCGGAAGACCAGGGTTCGATTGAACGAACGTACGCCCGAAGGGCGTACCGAAGGGTGAGCAGGCACAAAGAATCTGATTGTCTACTGTGTGCTACTGTCTAGAGTGAGATGAGATGGAAGCTTTTATGCCCCTGCTAAGGCGAAGCTAAGGCAGGAGCCTCATCAGGAGCCTTGGCCTCGGCTGAGGCCTCGGCTGAGGCTGATCCTGATCACCTGATCAATTGATCACAATTGATCAGGGAATTACGTTCGGATATACTTACTTAATAGTATAGTTTTTAGCTTTATACAAAAGTTTGCCTTAGCTAGTTCTTCTTCTTCCCTTTATATAAAAGATAGTGTAATAATACTTAGTATATTATTAGTCTAAAGGCCTGTAATACTAAACATTATACTTCCTTTATTTATAATTAGGAGGCATAGATTATATAAGGAATTAGATATTTAAAGCTTATCCTTGTAGTAATTATAGTAGGTTTTAAACTAGTATAAGCCTGATTTAGCTACTCTATAAAGGGGTTGTACAATCTAGAAGATAGTATTAGGGGGAAGAGAGTCCTTTATCTCTATTAGTAGTCTTGTATACAGCGTATAGAGAAGCTTATCTATAGCTTAGATATATACTTATATAATATCTTAAAGCTTAATATATATACTATACATTGCCATTAATAATAGTCCTACTGCTAGGATAAGTCTCTAGCTTATCCTCTAGATAGTAGGAGATTAAGTAAGGATCTCCTCCTTCTCTTTATCTAAATAGCTAGTAAGAACTAGCTAGGATTTCTTGTACAGCTAAGTATTCTTCCCTTTAACTTCTCTAACTATGTAAAGGTTAAAGATTTAGCCTTTATAGATTATAGGATTATACTAAAGGATCTTAAAGGTGCTATTTATAATTAGGGCTTCTATCTCTATATAGTTAGATTCTTTAAATAGTTGCCTAGGGGTTATAATAACTCTATCTATATAGAGCTTTATAGCTAGTATATAGTTATCTTGTTCCTTTTGTATTAGGAACGTGTTTTCTATATATTTATTATTATCTAGTAGAGTTAGAACTTTTCTTAGGCATCTATATATTCTCCTTAGGATAACTATCTCCCCTAGTAAGTTTTTAGTTTCTTTTTTATATATAGTGGGTGCAGTAGGCTCCTTCCTTAGGTATCTATACTTCCTAGGCTAGGGGGCTTTAATTCATATAGGTGCTAGTAGATCTAGATCCTTAGGATCTTCTTCTTCTTCACTAGGTATTACATAGTAGTATAGTTTAACTTAGGTACAATGCAATGTCAGGGGCCTATTCTCTAGGTGGATAGTAATATCTCAGCTATTAATACTCTTAATATTATATAGTCCTACCTATCCTTTCTTTTCTCTCTAAGCTATAACCTCTAAGCTAAGTAGTAAGGATAGGATATTATATATGCTTAGCCCATTATAGGTATTAATTATATAATTAATATTCACCTTTACTTTCTTAGTATAGAGCATCTTTATAGCTTTCCTAATAGCTTCAGCTTATATAGTAATATCTAAGGATAGTAGTAAGTTACTATTAATCCTTAGATATGCCCCAAAAATAAGCAGAGTTAGGATAAGGCTATTAGGGCCTACTATATCATTTAGGGCCTTTACTGCTATCTAGAGAATAGCCTTATTATCTATATTATACCCTAGCTTAGTATATAGTATATTAAATGTGTAATATAGTAGTGCGTGTATACGTTTAATCTTTCCTACTACCTAGTAAGCTTCTACTAGTATCTATTTATACTCTACTCCTACAATCTTTGTATAATTATAGAAGTCTTTAGAGGTAAAGTTAGTTCCTGGATTATAGATAACGTAGTTAGGTAGTCCTTAATATATATTAATCTAGCACTTATAGAGTATATCCTATATATCTTATATAGATATAGATTTAAGAAAGATAGTAGCCTAGAATAATATATCTGCATTAATAACGTGTAGGATATCCTTTCTACTAATATATACAACGTTAATAATAATCTTATAGTTAAAGTTGGCATTATCTTTAATGCTAAACTTAAATTAGCAAGGTACTAGGTTATATAATTAGTAGTAATAGCAGAACTTGCAGATTTCCTCTAGTATAGTATAATTAACCTTATAGCTAGCTCTAGTAAGTATACTATAGAGCCTCTCTATATAAGGGTATCTAAAGTATTAATAGAGGTATTAAAGCTACGTTTCTATAAAGAATATAGTAATCTTATTCTTACTAATATTAAAAAATAGGTATCCCTACTTTTAGATAACAGGGATAGTACTCCTATCTTTTCGTATAATAACATTAAGCGTATCATTATAGTATATACTAAGTCTATTAGTATCTATAAGGTATAGGAGGAATAGGGTTAGTATATCTAAGATATAATATATTATAGTTCTAATTGGGTTTTGGATTTGTATAGTACTAATTAATCCTTTTAATCCTTAGCTGCTAAAGCTGATATTTATAGATCTAGGTATCTAATTAATCTTAGTTTAAGGGTTCTCCTATACATAGGCCTTTAGTTATACCTTACCAACTGTAGATACTATAGTAGCACCTATATCCTAGAGTTCTCCTTAGTATATTATATAATAGTAATTATCTAGTATAAATTATTAGGTAGCTTTATATTTCTTAGCATTGTAGATGTCTTCACCAGTTATATAATAGAGATATGCTATAGTAGTTAGGTAGTTTACTACTCTTTCTCTATCTTCTAGATTATTATCTTTATTATTAACTATCTCTTTATTATCTATAGGTTCCCCTTTAAAGTCTTATATGTACAATGTAACTTACTCCTCTTAGGGAGTTTCCTTATTAAATTGCTTATATATTACTATATATTATTATTTTACATAGCTGAAATCTATATAAGGGTAGTTAGAAGACTAGTATCCTTCTTTATAGTAGATAAAGTACTTCTTCTTTATAAACTCTGTGCAAGTATTACTTAGTAGGTAACTTTATCCTTATAGTTAAAATAATAAGAAATAGCCTTAGGATCTACTTAGGTAATTAGAAAAGTACTTTTAATTAGTATAGTATAACTCTGTTTCCTGGTAATAACTATTAAGCTGGTAATCTATACTAACTTACAGTGCTATATAAAGGTTACTAAATAGTCCCTTATAAGTTCTATTGTTTAAGAATATTACTTGCTTAAACTCTTATTATCCTCTCTAGGCTTGTATAATAGCAGTATATAGTAGTTAATCTCCTTAGAATTATGTTCCTAGTACGCATTATAAGAGTATAAGCTTATTAATAAGTAGTTCTAGTGCCTTATGCAGTAAGTTATCTAGATTCTCCTTTCTATATTAGGTAAAGGTTAAAGACATCTAGTTAGTATAGTACTAATTATAGTTTACTATAGTATTAAAGTAGTTGTATAATCTTGTATACAGGGTCTTCTATATATAACTAGGTCTAATATTATATATATAGTAGGCTGATGCATAATCTTCCAGGATATTAGGGAAGATATCTATATATTATGTTTCCTCTATCTCTAGTTATTAGTATAGATCTATGAAAATTCAGGTCTTATCTATAAGGATATTATATAGCTTACCTAAGTAGTTGTTGTATTTCTTCTATACTTTCTAGAAGAGAATTATCTTTTTAGGTAATAACCTCTTACTAGGGTATTTATAGATAGGTAGAAGTATATATAGGGTGTAGGTATATCTATTTATAATCAGTTTAGGTAGGGTTAGTTAAGGCTAGCAATATAGTAATAGTTACCTTAATTAGTATAGTAGGTGGGCTAGTTATTTATGCAAAGGTCCTCCTAGTATTAGGTTTAGTCTATAGGGTAGGTTGTGCAGTATTTTATTCTATATTCCCTTTCCCTTCTATTTAGGTAGTAGCTCTTTAGGTAATAGAGCTGTTAGTAGTATACTTAGTTATTAGGTAATAGGTAGTATTATCTATATAGGAGGGGGTATAGTAGCTACTATATCTCCTTATATAAGACTCTTTAGCTCTATAGCTACCTTGTTATTTATTCCAATAATCCTATATAGCCCTTTGTTATTTATTATATCCTTTAGCTCCTATTGGATTGTATATGTTATTCTTCTAAAATATTCTAGCTCCTATATGTGGAAGTAGTGGGCAAAGTTGTCTAGGTATTAATTAGCTATTCCTCTCATATAGTAGAGGTTAGTAAGGACATAGGCTGTATATAAATTTAGTTATATAGTTAATAGGTCCTTTAGTATATTAATCTAGTTATTCTAGTATCAGAGGCGGATAGCACCTCTAAGGGTAGATATTCTTATGTTAGTTTCCTCCACTAGATTATTATATAAATATAGGAATTGTGCTTCTTCCTTATACAAATCTATTATATTATTATCTAGGATTAGGGAGCACATAGATTGGTTATTCTTAGATAGTATAGTATTAGCTGGTTAGTTTACTTAAGCTATTATAGTGTTTATATTATTATTATTTTACTATTAGCTAAATTATGTGGCAGGGTTTTCTAGGTATATACTGTACTATCTTCTTTTGTGTAAAAGTTAATCTCTCTATCCTATAGCTGTAAACAGGATTAGTAATAAAATAGAGACCTTAGTAGAGGATCAGTTTCTCTAAGGTGTAACTCTGTCTTCACTCTTGCTAATTTGTAGTTAAAGCTAATTAACTACTAATTAGTATTAAATAGACTTTAACATGTGACTATATGTTTTGGTTTAGAGGTATAGAGGTATAAGAAGTGTTCTATACGTACATATATAGGTTAGAGTTAGGGGGTACAATTAGCTAGTTCTATTGTTCATATCTAGCTTAGGATAGAAGGCTAGGAGGTTCTGGAGTATAACCTCCTGCTAAGGCTTTATATAGGTATTATATAATCTTATTATATAGGTATTATATAATCTTATTATATAAGGCTATATAAAGGTAAGTATTACCCCTAAGTGATTTATATATAGATAATTTTAGATATTAAATAACAAAGGTTTAATATTAAATAATAAATGTTTAGATAATAAGATATTACATTAATCAAGTATTTAAAATATGATTAGTGTGAAAAAAGGTGAAGTAGTAGAAGAAATAGTGATTGATTGATCGGTTGAGTTGCTTTCTAGTCTTGCTATCCCCTCTCCTTATATCTACTATTTCTCCTGCTTAGATATCCAGTATCT